>VZTY01009999.1:107055-278018 GCA_013400935.1 Turnix velox
CTGTTGAACATTTGTATCCAAACCCTTTCCATTTGCTATCGTATTCCTTCTTTAGTTCATTCAGCAATTTCTACATTCAATGCAAAAAATTATTTGTCATTTTACAAGTGAGCATTTGTCAGAGAGTTATTCCATGGGCTTCAATAAAAAAGGGATTGGGAAACAGCAGCATTAGTTCCAGAAAAATTTCACTAAGTGAAAGGATTATTTTCTTTACAGTGTTTACATCAGGAAAGGATTGGCATTTGTCCTCAGGGAATATTTTGTTCATTTTGCAGATCTGACTATGATTCTTAATGTTTATGTTGTTGATGGGCTTTTCTTGGGTTTTCAGCAAGTGCACATGTTCTCTGCAGGGACTGGATTCTTCTGTATTGAAAAGATTTATGCCAACATTTTCAGCAGTACCAATCAATGAATGTATTTTGTGCTTTTGTGGTGATTCTATGCAGCACTATGCAAGGTCCTAAGTGAAAAGGCAAAATCTCTCACAGCCCACAGGGAAGGACTGACCTTTCACCTGTAGAGAGTACTCTATTTTCAGCAGGAATTGAAAGTTGGCTTGAGAAAATGAAACTCTTTCATGTCTTCTTCCGTGCCAGCACAATGGGAATTAATATCAAGGTACACCAGATTTTTGTTTCTATAGCACTTTACAGGGCATAAAAGGGCTAAAGTGAGTTCACCTTCTGCTTGAAAATATCTGAAACCAATATCAAGCTGTGCCTCCACCCATTTCACAGCTTACTGACCAAGAAAAACTAGCTCCACTTTCATCTGTTACAAAGGTAGAATCTTCTCTTATGTCTACACTGTACTCAATGTATTCAAGATTTAAAGCTTTGGGGTTTACTTTAAAACTGGGAGACTGCACTGGATCAGAACTGGATTAGATTTAGCCTTAATTATTTTGACAAACTCCAGGAAAGTCCTTCAGTAACATCTCGACTCCCAAGCGCTTCTTCAATGCTCCCAAATTTGTGTGTGAACTTTCATAATAAACTGGAAAACTTTGGATATGTTTTTTCCATTTTTTCTTTAAAGAAATGAGATAATTCTTGACTGATCTTAGAATCACAGTGTTTAGATTTGAAAATACCTTTAAGATCACCAAGTCCAATTGTTAACCTTGGTCTGTCAACATACAGTCTTGTCCTGACCTAAGGATTATGCATCAAAATTATGTAAAAATTGTTTTTTTATTTTTTTTTCCTCTCCATGCAGGCAAAGAGAAGCTGCTGCTGCTTGAATGCATACTTGGTTTTTGCCTAAGGAATCTGTGTGGTTTCTCAGAACACATTCCTGTGTTGTGACATCTAAGATTATCTATATACAGAAAGGAAAAGTGAGTGGATGTCAAATCAAGGATACTTTAAAGTAGTGGGTAATTCACCTGAAATTTCAACCTGAGGGTTGTACAGTTTGACACAAGAGCCAGAGCAATTCTGTGATTCTTAGTTTTAAAGAACAAGTAACATATTTATGGTCTGAGAATATTCATTTTGATATATTTTTGACCACTAGGGAAAATGAAATAAAACCCCAAACCAGTAACCTCCCTGCAAATGAAAATAAAGCAAAATAAAATGAAACTAAATGTTTCTTTTAAAGAAGATGAGACTTAGAGGGAATACTGTGACTCTGCGTAGCACAGCCTGTAGCCACCTTCTCCCTCCTCACTGCTCCCAGGAGTATCTTCCTTCTAATGCAGAATACACTAAAAATAGCACAATATATATGTTTTTTTTTAAATTGCTCTGCAATAGTTCTAAAGTTCTAAATATTACAATAGCTGTTCAGAATCTGCTTTAGTAATTGGTCTTTTTAGGTCTCTCATGCCCTGTAGCTTGCAATCACTTTCTCTTAGACGTAATCATGGCCCATAACCATTAGCAGCTTTTAAAACTGCATTGTGGCTAAGCTGCCCGCAGAATTCATAGTGTTTCTGCTGGGCTATAATCAAAAGGAAGTTTTCAGAACATGAAAGAACCCCACTGATAATATAATTATTACTACCAGCAAGATACATGATGGATTCTTTGGTTTTTTTGGACAAGGAAAACTAAAAGAAGAGAAAGCTTTCCTATGGAAAAATGATACACATTTATGATTTGAATAATGGGAACATAATGATGACAAACAGTGTGGTGAGAGATGGACTAAATGAAATTACTCTTGTACTGCAAAATCGTCCATCACCCAAAATTCAGACAATTATAGCAGCAAAATGGATATTTTGTTTCTTTTTTCAGAAATTGCCTTGCAATACCAGAGCATTGTCAGTGTAGTTCAGGTGGGAAGGCATCAACCTCTCAGTCTGAATGTTGAGGGTTCAAGTCCCTGTCCATGTACGAGGCTTGCCAGAGTTGGGTTGATGGTTAGACCCAATGATCTGAAAGGTCCCTTCCAACATAGGTGAATATAATATAATAATTCTCTGGAAGACTTGCAAGATGTGGGCAAGTCTACAGACTTTCCTAGCTCCTTTCGTTCATGTCACAAATGTGTTTATACATTCCCACCTGTAGAGACTATTTTTGAAAAAAATGTTCTCCAGCTATTGAAAAGGTCTAGGCAACCAAAAATAGGAGAAAGTGATGAGAGATAGATCCGTGGCTGCTCTGCCCTGCCTTTAATGAGACAGGGCATTTGTAAGAAGTCTACATGTTTGTCTGCAGCACCTCTTAGTAATGGTTTCTCCTTAGCCTCAGATGTTGTCCTTGGGCAGTGAGAGAGTCAGAAGTTGGATTTGCATTGCTTCTGTGTTGACTGACTTGGTTCTTCCAATACAGTGAGATACCAAATATGTACAGGAAGTACACCACAGAAAACTGTTGAAAACTGTTATGGAAATTAATTCTCCTGACTAATGTGGAGAAATGTATTAAATCCATAAACTCAGCTGGGTCCAAGTATTTGAGAAATCATAAAATCCTTTAATCTCTAAGCCAAAACTTGAAGAGCTCATTGAGAGTTTACTCAACCAGTGGGAGGTTGCTGATAGAGTTCTTTGTAGTGTAGTACAGACTTCAACAGGAAGAAATGTAATTAAATTTTAGTTGGCTTTGTCTCTTTTAAAGAGGAAGGGTGATTTTCCAAAGACCCAAATGCTATCAATGTCTAAAAATGTATTTTTAAGGCACAAAGTCAAGCGACTTGATGCAACCTCTGGTTCATCAGGCTAAACATGGAATCTCCAAAGGCTTCAGATTAACAGGTGTAATTTAGAAATCAATATGGAAGATTAAAGAAAATCTGAGCTTAACTGAGATTAAATCCTCCAAACTGCAGTGGAAATAACACAGTAAACTGCCTGAAAGAGCAGGAGCTAAGAGGCAAGAAGTACCAATTAGTCAACTAGTTCTGTGGAGTCCTTGATCTGTCAACCCTTCCTTATCATAAACAGGTTTATCCCACCAAGTTTTATTCTGTGACTGGGTTGGACCAAATCATCCTGGTAGATGATGTTTCCTATAAAGCTCCATTTTCTGCAGACAAACAAATACCTCAGAAGCTCAATTTTCATTTGTATTGCCTTCTCATGAGGAAAAGTTTAAAAACAAAACTCTGGAATGAAAAAAGGAAAAATAAGCAAAAGGGGAAAATAAAAATAATAATCTCTACTATCATCTCATCGATGCCAAAACACTGTGATTGTTTTTTCTTTTTAATTGTTACACTTGGTGTCTAGTTGTCAATCCTCTTTGGAAATGCACTTTAAAGAAAAAAGTGCCGGTCAGCAGCAATATGTGTTTTAATATTTATTAAGGTAAGTTTCAAGATGATGATGCTAAACTTCTTAGCTTCTGCCATTTAAACACAAAATTAAGCCCACGCTGCACTGAGCTCCTTGCAACTCATCATGTGCTCCACTGCACCGAGCTCATCCTTCTTCCCTGGGACCCCCAGCTCTCATGTGCTCAAAAGCAGGATTAAGGGTAACATCAGAAGTTCCTGCATCCCATTTTTAAAGGTAAATTAAGCACATGTGAGCCTAGGTTTTGTTGGCTTTCAATGAATATTAGACTTTGAATTGCTAAATCACTTTGAAATTGTTACTCTAAGCAGCTTTGAGATTGACAGAATTTGCCTTAAGCTGCTCCGAGGCAGAACTGCTTTGATTCCTTGGTCTTGGATGGTGCTAGGACATAGGATAAACCATTTCTTTTCCTGTACCATGGATGAAGCTTAGAGTTTTTATAGTTTTGTCCATAATGGCACCTCCTCATTCTGTGAGCAGTTTCTAATTTAAGCAAGTACACTAAGCAACAGAACTGGGACTTTTCTTTTTAATACAGTAATTTAAAATGAGTCTCATGGCAATAAAACATCTAAAAATAAATCTTTCAGGAGAAACAGTTGTGCTCTTTTCCCTCTGCTGTGAAAAGCTTCTGCCTATCCTGGCTCAAGTGTTTCTCAATTTTAAGGTATTTCTCTGTACTGCAAAACTTTTTTGAATCATGAACCTCCAGTTCGACTTAGGGATTAATTTTAGATAGGAATTATCTCTTAAAAGAAAATGTCTTAATTTTAGGCAAAGTAGAAACAGCAGTCTCTTAAGGCAATCATTTTCTTCAGCATTTGAGTAACCTGACCAACTTCAAACAGATTATGCACGAAATACAAAACTGAGGCATCAATGATAAAAGACTAGTTTATGTCGTCAGCAGCAAGAAATTAACAGTGACTCCCTCTCTGACTTATAGGTCGCGCTGACAATTTTCTTCAGTTTTTTATAAACACTGAATTATGGCCTTTAGAAAAGTATTTTGTAGCTTATAAACCTGTGGAAGAGATTAATTAAACAAGTGTGTCTTTGTGTGTTATGATCAGCATGAGCTGATCCAAAAATTCTTGACCTTGGCCAGGTGTTTTCCGGAGAGGTATTTGATGCCCTAACCCTGTGTTTTAGAAGCATCTGGGTGAGGGTCTCAACAATGAGTTTAAGCTTTGGGTCATCCCTGAATTGGTCAAGCAGATGAGCATTGTAGATCTCTTCAATATGAAACATTCCATTCAATTAAATTTCATTCTGGGGAAGAGAAAGCTCTATAAGAACAACAAACCTTGTCATTTACAAGGAAGATGCATGAGGTCAGCCCTCTTGCTTCCTCTGTAGAAAGGAAGAGCAAATCCTTCCCTGATTCCCTACATGTGAATAGAAAGTGTGACAAGAAAGTGTGACTGGACAAGAAAATCCAGTCCTTCATATAATGTAGGACGAAGGAACAGAACTGGACCCCATTCACATTTGAATTACTCAGGGATCAGTTAACCACTAGTAGTGTTGTTCTGGACTTGTGGGAGAGAGCAGAATCTCCCCAGAAGTATGGTGAGTGTTGGAGCAGGTGGTGCAGAGAGGTTCTGGGGGGATATTAAAAATTCAGCTGAACAAGGCCCTGAGCAGAGTAATGTAATTTTGAAGTAGACTCTGCTTCCAGAGAGGGGTTTGATCTACAATCTCATAATAGTCCCCTCCAAACTAAATTACTTCTGATTCTATCTATTCATAAGGATTGAAGTATAAAGCATGTTGAGAAACAGGAGTTAATCTCAGCTGTACTGTAGTGATTTTGGAGCTCCAGTGTGCCTAGTAGCTCATATATCTTTGAGCAGCACAGGGACTCCTGGTGTGGGTTTATAGTAGAGAGGGCTTTCTTTTGTTCCTATTTCGGGAAAACAAATTAGGTGCAATGTGGAGATTATTAGGGTACTTTGAACTCCCCAGACAATAAAGGAGAGTGCTAGGTCCTGGTGGGACAGGAAGAATGCACAACACTTGCATTAATGGTGTGAACATTTCCCTGATTCCCTACATGTGAAATAAGAATACTCAAGGAAAGTATTGTGAAATGTTCAGAGAGTATGGAAAAGTGGCCATATCAATGTCTGTGATGGGTAAATTAAACATAAATTGTGAAATCCCTTTGAAATCAATAGAAGGAAGCATCTATTGAAGCTACACATTTGTCAGAAAAGCCTGCAGTGTCAATTACACTGTCCTTTAGTGATTGCTTATACAAAAACTGTGCCATTAAAATGAATTGAGTCTTACAGAGTCATAGAATACAGCCCAAAAGTAAATTCTTTTTTTCGATTCTAACATCCTGGGTTGTCATGGAAAAACAAACACACAGGAAAGCGAACAAACAAATGTCTCTGACTGAAGAGATGCTTTTCTCTCACTTCATGAGGACAAGATTATTTGAAATATTCATCAGCAACTAGTTCTTAAGACTTTTTTAGTATTTCATAGCCTCAATTGTAAGTTGTAGGTACTTCACATTTGTTCACTTCCAACATGGAAACAGTACTGCAATTTAATGGGTGATTTAAAGGCTGAATAAAGATGCTGTGGTGAACAGTGGGGAGAGGATCAGACCATGTGCTCTGTAGCTATATGTTCCCTAAACAATCACTGACCACCACTTGTCACTGTCACACTTGTCTAAGTTTACCTTTTTTTCCAAGGAGGCCACTTTCATAGAGGAAAATAGATACAGCAAGCAGGAAACTGAAATTGCAACTTGCATTAATGGCGACAGGAGAAAGAAAATGGAAAATTTTCAGTGTTTAAAGGAACAAGGCAATTTAGATGGAATAAACAAATCAAAGACTTGAAATACCTGCAGGTGACAACTTATGAAAACTTGTGGCTTAAGAAGCAGCAGGTTGAACTCTTGAAAGTTTTCCCTGTATGTAGATGATAATTCTCATCAGTCAGTCAGTGAGGGAAGAGAAGTTCCCAGTGGCTAGGATCCTGCACAAGAAACCCATGGACTACCAGACATCTCAGGAGCTGGGAAAACTCACATGGGCCAGAGAGGGATGATTACTGTGGAGATGTGAAGTCAATCCCAATACTGTATCAGAAAGTGTTTGTCTTCTTGCTAGAGGAGTGTGTTTGATATTTAGAATTACTTCAGTAACCTGAAATCTCTATGGCATTTAAAAGTGTTGTATGGCATTAAACAGCAATAAGTAGTGAAAAAGGAGTTTCAAATAATCTTTGCACACTTGCCTTAACTTGGTAGACTGACCACATCACATCACCTGCTTCTCAGATACATTGTCTTTAAGTTGTTTCACTACAGCAACATTGAAATTTTTCTCTTATGTTCAGTCCTACCATTCCTACCTTGTAGGATCAAAGTTCTCTGGGTTCTTCAGCACAAATTAAGACTAGCAGTGCAAATGCCATTTCTTTCACAATTTCCTTCTGTCTCTGTCTCATTAATTTAGTATTTCCCACTAAACATCAGCCAAAGAAATATCTGTTTCTCTAGCACAGTATGAAATATTTCTTTCCCACAGTAGTGATTTATCATTGCATTTCTGTCATTCAGCTCTGTAAAATGAATCAAGGTGATGGAAAGAATCCAAACAAAGTGAGCTCATATTGTGATGAGCATTTTTCAGTTTTTCTATATAAACAAGCCAGTCAGTACAAGATGAAATGTGATTAAATATAATGAAAAAACTCCAAAAACCAGACAATATAAAAATTAATTTACCTTTGCCTTATGATCTCAAAATCAGTATCTGAAAATCCTTATCCGGAGCTACGAACAAGAGCTTTTCTTCCTTTAAATAACATACAGGGGCACTATTTTCTTTAGCAGAAAGTTGTTCATTAAGCAAATCCTCAATGCAGCTTGAGGCTGCCTCTGATGGGTAATTAATTTCAAAAGCTCTTCCCAAGTATCCCACATAGCAAGGCTGTATCTGAAAATCTTTGTAACTCCTGCAACAGTAGCAATAATTTACTGTCACTGATTTATCAGTCCCACTGCACTACTGGGCTTTAATAAAGTGGGCTGAGATTTTTCAGTTTTATTATTTGCTTGTAAGAATTTGTATTAACATTTGTCCCTTTACACAAACCTGAGAGATCACCTGCATGCAACAGGGGAGATTTACATGCTTTCAGTTAACCTCCAAGTGAGCCTACACTCAAGTCTAGACCTTTTCACTGTTCAGAGACCACAAGATGCTTGGGGCAGCAATGGCTCTGCTTTGCCAGAATCTGAAAGGACAATGAGGAGGAGAGGTTGAGCCTCTTCAAATCCTTTCACAACCGGAGTGCAAACAGAACAAAGAAAGGCTGTTGTGGTCTTAAGACATTATCTTAGATACACTCTTCTACCTCCTTTAATTCTTAGAGGCAGCTCTTGTAAGACAAGCCTGAAAAAACTGGTGTACCTAACTCCTGATAGACACCAAAATAAGGCTGTCAGCAAGGAGTCCCTTCCAGCTCTAAATCATAGAGGCCCACAGGAGTCAAAGCTTCAGAAGTATCTCTATCTTAGCTCCTCTGGCTGGCTGCTGTAGGTACCCCAATGCTCAATATACTTGCTGCCATGAATCCAGTCCTTGGCAACTGATTCATCTCTCTCTACTCCATGTTGATACTTGAGATCAGTCTTTGGAAATCCTGCACTCTATGCTGGACATGATTTTGTGGAACTGCCAACCAAAGTGTTTCATTACTAAGCATCCTTTGCCAAATGCCTATCTCAGATTCTGCCTCTGCTTTTATAAAGCAAGGATAAAGAGCATTTCCCTTCACAAAGAAGAATAGTGAGGATAACTACAGTGAGAATTGTGCAGCACTCAGGTACTAAATACCAATTACTCAGGGCATTGAGGTGTAATAAGAAAGCTCAGGAAACAAAAGGCCATAGCAATAAAGTTAAATTAATTATTTACAACCAACTCCAGTATTTGTTTAAGCATGAACCCACAGAAAATCATTTCAGACTTGTCAAGTTAATTGAATGGTCTGCAGCTGATGTGTCAGTAGACAAAGTTTAATAAAAAATCAGTAAAATGAATACTGATAAATCACCACGGTGAGATGAATGACACCAACATGTGAAAGTGGAAAAGACAGTTTTTTCAAGGGAGACCACAAATAAATTAAATCTGACTTGAGTAACAGCTAGATCTACTTAATCTCTTTAGAGGAACAGGGAACTTGTAGACCAGGAATATAATTTTGAGTTTCCAGAAAGCTTCTCCTCACCAAGAAAAAAGTGTAACTTATATAGTAGTGTAGGAGTGAAAGATCAGCATATGATTAAAGGATAGAATATATGGGCTAACAAACATTTCATTTTCACATCAGAGGTACTCCCACAAGTGATCTAGAAAAGGTAGTAAAAAATGAGGCAATAATATTTACTGAAGACATGAAAGTATCTAAAAAACATCTTCAAAATGTCAAACGACTGGATGATATTTGATGAAATTCAATGTCTATAAACGCAAAATGAGGCATGGGGAATATCAGTCATACTGATACAGACTAGCTAAGTAATTACTCTTCAGGGAAGAAAAGTGGGAGAATTTGTATATTGTTCTAAGAAAACATGAATATAGTACTTGGCAGTAGTGAGAAAGGCAAATTTGTTGCTACAATTTAAAGAAATGATTAAAAAAACAAACAGAAATCATTGCTGTTGTAATACAGACACCCACACATTTCTGCTACTGACAGACAGTGCTGATACCCTTATACCAAAGAGGACCTGGAAAAGGCAGAGAAGGGAATGAAATGCCAGTTAAGTGTGATTTTTCTTGCAGGGCAGATTATACACATGAAACCTCCCCAACTTTAAAAAAGATCAACAGTAAAAGAGCAAAATAAAAGTTTATAAAATTACAAATTTCATGGAAGTGGGATTAGGGGACACTTGTTCATTCTTCCAAGAAATGGAGGGTATTGTAGCTTCACTACTAACAGATAATGCATGATGTGTAATTAACCAATGGAAGTTGTAGACTTTGCAAATTTAAATATGACTAAAAAATTCTTCTATAGAAGAGAAAAAAACATCAAGGGCTATTTTTAAAGCCTTGCAGGATCTGGCATCAGGTTTTATTTGAGACAGAGTAATGTGTGAGGACTGTGGATCCAACAGAATATGGTGGTCATGCTCACCTTCCCACATTCACTCTATATCACTGTGGTTTGAGCTGTATATCTTGAAACAGTTATATTTTTGAAATATTTTGTTTGTGACAACCTGGTTCAAAGGCAGCTTTTATATTAATGCCCTGTCACATTTGTGAGAACCAATCAAGGAATTCTAGCTGAAACTCCCTCTGCACATAAACAGTGAAGCTGCCCATGCACTGAGCATTAGGGTGGGACCCAGTAGAGAGCTGGGATCTGCTCCTAGGCTATATAAATAGTTGTCTGTCTGTATCTCTATTCCTTCACTTAGTTCTTCCTTCAGAGAATGCTTAGGGAAATGAAAAACACTAACTGATAAATGGGCATGACTATTTTTGTGTTGTTATCAAAACATTTTTCATACAATGTCCTTCCCTTTTCCTTTCTTCTTATGGCTAGCTATAAAGGAATGGTGTACTTGATTTTTTATCTGGAAGTCTTGGTAGGACAGTTACTAAGGATTTGAAATCAAAGTAATTTAAATCAATTATTGATTACTAATTTGGGTAATCTTTTGATTTTTTACTATTGAATAGTGTTGCATGATTACACTGCATACAAGGATCGAAAATACATCACAGATTTAAGGTCTCTGAAAAATCTTTCTGAAGGAAAAATCCTACTGATTCATTGTTTTAATGAAAAACTACTTTTTTTTTTTGTTCCAGAATTTCCTGATGCAAGATTTAGTGCACAGAGTAATCAAAAAGGTACATATATATATTGACAGTGACTAAGTATGCATCTTCCTCATCTATCACAGTTATCTAAGGCTTTTAACCAAAATATTGAAAGCATCTAATGTCTTCATGCAGCACCATATTTCTTTTTGCAGCTAATCCAAGCATTCATCATTTTTAGATAATACCTCCCACTACAAAGTTCCTTTTGCTTTTGGGAAAAGATATGAGTTGATGAGTAATTTCCTGAAAACTCTTTCTCATAAAATTGTGGAATCGCCTTGGTTGGAAGGAACCTTTTACATCATCGAGTCCAACCAGCTACCTAACACTGACAATAACCATCACTAAACTGTATCTCTAAGCATGACACCTAACTTCCTCTTAAATACCTCCAGGGATTGTGCCTCAACCCCTACCCTGGGCAGCCTCTTCCAATGCTTTCAGTGTATACCTCCCCTGGCACAACTTAATCATAGAATCATAGAATAGTTTGGGTTGGAAGGGACCTTAAAGATCATTGAGTTCCAACCTCCTGCCATAGGCAGGGACACCTCCCACTAGACCAGGCTGCCCAGTGCCTTGTCCAGCCTAGTCTTGAACACCTCCAGAGATTAAGGCCATTTCCTCTTATTATCTGTTACTTGGGAGAAGAGACTGACCCCTATTTTTCTATACTCTCCTTTTAGGTACTTATAGAGAGCAATAAGGTCTCCCATCAGCCTCCTTTTCTCCAATCTAAACAATCCCAGCTCCCTCAGCTGTTCCTCATAAGGCTTGTTTTCCAGATCCCTTCACCAGCTTGATTCCCATCTCTGGACTTTACAAATCTTGTTAATAAAAATGTTTTCATTCCTAGGGAAAATAAGCTAGTAAATTTGATTTTTAATAAATGCTGAAGCAATAACATCTAAAGAAAAGTCTTAAGCTTACAGCACATAGAAATCTAAACAATAAAAATATCATCATAACCTTCATGCAAAAAGTGCCTTGGAGAAAAAAAGTGCCATGCATTCCCTAAAGATATCTTTGTTCTTAGAATCATAGAATCATAGAATCATAGAATAGTTTGGGTTGGAAGGGACCTTAAAGATCATCGAGTTCCAACCCCCCTGCCATAGGCAGGGACACCTCCCACTAGACCAGGCTGCCCAGTGCCCTGTCCAGCCTGGTCTTGAACACCTCCAGAGAGGGGGCATCCACACCCTATTTGGTCAACCTGTGTCCTTGCCTACCCACCCTCACTGTAAAGAATTTCTTTCTTATGTCGAGTCTAAATCTATCCCCCTCCAATTTATATCCATTGTTTCTAGTCCTCCCATCCGATATTATGTTAAAAATTCCTTCCCCTGCCTTTCTGTAGGACCCCCTCAGGTACTGATAAGTTACTATGAGGTCCCCTCTGAGCCTTCTCTTCTCCAGGCTGAACAACCCCAACTCCTTCAGCCTGTCCTCATAGGGCAGTTGCTCCAACCCTTTGATCATCTTCGTGGCCCTTCTCTGGACCCTCTCCAATAGCTCTTGCTCTTGTCTCTTGCCAAATGATTGACAGGGTAAAAAATGAAGTGATTAACTTCTAGCTGACAGAAAACAGTAACACGGGCTGTAATGATGGCACCCACGAGTGGCATAGTGTCCTACTTATCTGCATTTTAAAGCAACAGCTGCTGGGTCTTTTGCAGTGTCTGCAGAATTTTAAAGGGAGGCAAGATTAGAAACAACAGTACATCTTTGATAAAACACCATAAAACTGGCCTCCACAAGGCAGAGATAGAACAGAAAGTTCTGGGCATATGTGAAACAATCATACTGGGTTGAGGAGAAGCAGTTCTTGTAATCTAGACATTTATATTAAAATGCCCTGTCATCTCTGAATCTGCATAACCCAAATGTATGGTTTCACTGTCTACCTAATTTTTCCTAGACTAAGACATTTGTTTTGAACATCTTTTTAGACACTTGTCCTAAAGAAGCTCATTAGAAGAGGATGCAGATGCCTTATTATTAATCTCTATTTATGCAGTCAGACATATCTGCACAAGAGAACAATCAGTCCCTCTGACTAGTTTGCAATCTCACTGTCCAAGGCTAATTCCTTTTGGTTGATATGATCCACATTGCTCAGGGCTGCTTGTTACATGTTATGACCCCCCAAAGAAATTATTTTTTTAATATGGCATTCTTCCTCTTCAAAGTATCCAAAGTAAAGTGAAAAGTATGCTGTAGGCTTCAGCTCATGCTATATAGTATGACACCAGAATAGTCTTGCGTATCATAGAATCATAGAATGCATTGAGTTGGAAGAGATCTTCAAAGGCCATCTGGTCCAACCTCCCTGCAATGAGCAGGGACATCTTGCACACTAGATCAGGTTGCTCAGAGCCTCATCAATCCCAGCCTTAGAAGTCTCCAGGGATGGGGCCTCCACCACTACTCTGGTCAACTTGTTCACAACCCTCATAGTAAAGAACTTTTTCCTAACGTCTAATCTTAACCCACCCCAAACCATTGCTCCTCATCCTATCATTGCATGCCCTGGAAAACAAACCCTCCTCACCTTTCCTGCAGGACGCCTTGAGGTATTGGTGCCCTGCTATGAGGTCTCCCTGGAGCCCTCTCTTCTCCAGGCTGAACAGCCCTAACTCTTTCAGCCTGTCCTTGTAAGGGAGGTGCTTCAGCCCTCAGATTATCCCTCATGGCCCTCCTCTGGACCTGCACCAGGTCCATGTCCTTCTTGTGCTGAGGGCTCCAGAGCTAGAGGTCACAGATTGAAATGCTGCAAGACAGTGTCATGCAAAGGGAAGCAAACCCAGTGACAACTTCTCCATGCTGCCCAAAGAAACATATCCTAAAGATAACCTATCCACACTTGTTCTTGAAGGGAACTAGTTAGTTTGCTCCAAAGGAGAGTCTGGGCGTAAGTGAGCAGTGTAGTGTGAGCAACCAAGGCCCTGGGAGCAAACTGAGCTGCTAGTTTATATGAATTACACAGTCTTACTTAAAGAATTGTGCCACAGTAGTATTTTTTTAGAAACAATTTAATTTTCTTGGAGCGATAAAGCCATATCTAACATGCCACATTGTAGTAGCTGGAATTCCTATTTTGGAGTGAAATTAATTCATTAATTTGAATGTGTCTCCCAAATTAACTATGATTATTTTCTTTGCTAATCATTGATACTGTCTTTAAGGTGGCCTACTAGTTAAAGGGCTTCTTTGGGAGAAAAATTTAGCTCTGAGGGCTTTTCAGCAGCATGAAATTTCAGGCTGGCATGTGATTTGTTTGAGATGTAACTTTGACTCTGATTGCAATTTCCTTGGATTTTCTTGATGATCACTATTCAGAAAGCTTCAGATGATGATGAAAATCAGAACAGTTCCTTATCTTACCTCTTTGATAGCTGCTTGAAGTACAGTAAGGTACTTGGGGTTTTGAATACAGTTTATAACAGTCTAAACTTTCTGTAGACTAATGGGTTACTCCAATAAGAATGAGATTCAGACTTAATATTTTTAATGCCTAAAATAGGCTTAGATGGATTTTAAGAACCAAGGCCTTACTACAAAATTCAGAGCTCCTCCTCTCTTCAGTAGACAAAGCATTATAGATTATGTTTTCTCTGGCATATTTATGAGGGGTTGGATCTCTCTCCCATTAAAACTTTTAAGGAATTCACACTAAAAGCAGTGAAATATCCAGACTGCATTTAAACTCCAAAGAGGTCAATCATAAGGGCTTTGAATAAAAAGTGTGCAGAAAAGTGAATGCAGAAAAACTATTAAAAAACACAGTTTGATATTTATCTTTTTCTAGTAGTCTAGTAATTAGAAACTTACTTTTTTATGGGAACACCTTTGACTGAGGAAGTGCAAGATGGAAATGCAGTTCCCTCAGCAGACTGAAGGGATCTTTATAAAGTTCTCTCAACACCGGGTTGTCATTTGTGGAAAGGACATTTTTCACCCCTTCCCTCACAGCGTGACTGTAATGTCTTGAAATTTAAAGTTTGGGAGCAAGAAGTTGATGGGGACCCCTCCATGGGAGGCTGAGGAAAGCAGTGATGTATGAGCTATTCTGAGCTGTTCTATCAGTGATTCCAGGTTGGCTTTGACTGAAACAGCAGCAATGCAGGGAAAAGGGATATGCATGTGCCAGGGTGCTCTGCAAAGTATGAGGAACACCATCACCACCATGATCTTTTCCACATGCATTTGAAACAGAAAATGCTGCTAAGTAAAATGCCTGTCCTCACTTGTATAAATTTGGTCTCAAATTCCCAGGAGACTTGGTACCTAATTCAGAGACTGAGGCCAGGCTTTTGGCAAGAGTGAGAATTCAGCCCTATTCCAGCATTTATTTTTTCCCCCTAAGCAAAATCCAGGGCAGAACAATTTAACCTAACCCATCCCTAAGGTGTTGCTGTGCTCTGTAAGGGAGCTCCATTAAGGATGCACTTGGCCAAAGTCCCTGCCTAGCACAGCAAAACTGAATTCCCTACTCAGCACTTCCATCCACTGTATGCAGAATTTATTTAACCCAGTTGGGCATCTTGGATCACCCTCTATAGACCACAAGATGTTGTGATGTCAAAGCTGAGCTCCTGTAGCTCACACTATGGCCTGAAAGTTGCTAAATGTTTGAGTCAGCTATCCTCCTTGTTTCTGCACCCTCATCCTGCTTCCTGAGGATTGCTCACTCCTACAAGCCACCTCTGAAAATGCTTTTAGCAGTCAGTTCTAAGTTTCTCCCCCTATTAATCAATCAGCAATAATGTTTCCTATAAAGGCTGCTCAATTCTCTGTTTCGACCAAGAAGTCAATTTTCCTTAAACAACACTGAAAACTGTTTAGTATGGAAGGTGGTAATTCAAGGTCTGACCTGCTTTTGTATTGACTTGAGGGAGAACAAGACAGTGCCATGTTGCTGAATGGCAACATCAATTCCTTAAATACTGTGCATGGAGATCAATGAAAATAAATCAATACATTGCTTTTAATGTGGTGTCATGGAAAGAGGTCTCCTAGGCTTTCCCTTAGGAGAAAAAAGAAGTACAAAATGGTATTTGCTGCAGAGGCACTACACCAAACACTGAGATAGTCCTACAAAAATAAATTAACCTCCTTCACAGAGTGTTACCAAATGGGGTTATCTCATTTCCTCTCTCTCATTACAACAAGCAGCTCATATTTGAGTTTTACTAAACAAAATCTAGAAGTTTGCCAAATAAAATTATATTATCTTCTGCTTACATGGCATAGGGGAGAAAATGGGTTTTAAATTAAGGGAGGAGTGATGTGATAGCAGTGAAAAGATTGATGTTATTACACAGATCTGGGACAACCTCAAAAAATCAGAACATCAAAACATGGGGACTGCCATGCCACCGTGCCTTGCTACAATTTAAGCTCTTCATTTCCAGTTAACAAGAATCTGAAAGTATTACTGTGGAAATAGCATTATTTGTATGGTTGCATTTGTATGGTAGCAATATGCTTTCAGGTAGTTACAATTATTGTTTCTCTCATCTCAGGTAATTAATTATGACAGGTTAATTTGTTTGAGAAGAGAGACTGGAAGTGGAAGGCATTTCTGATAGTTTAATTATGGTTTAACTGCCACCTGATGAAATTTGAGAAAACGGCCAGATTATTGAATGAATGAGAATTTATTGTGATGCTCTAATTACATGAATGGGATTTGTGATGTTATTCAACTGATCAGAATTCTTAGAACACTAAAATGCATCATAGATAAAGGTTTGTTTTCCCAGTTGTCATTTAATTTGCATATTGATGCAGGGACCTGAACAGAGTAATGTTTTAGAAGAGTGTAATCCCATTCTTTCTGAAATACAGCATGGACTGAATCCAAGTTATGCCAGAGAAATCTATTTGAAGTAGACAACTGGACTGCAAGTGTGGAAATGGTCCTTAAGGGATGGACTATAATTTCAAAACACTGCCCTGGGGGACGAGCACTGAAAAGCAGAGTCTCACTAATTTGCTTCTCACTCAACTCTCAACAATTATAGATGTCTGCAACTGTAATGACAAGAGAACATCCTCCAGGTTTTTGCATTACAGCCTGCCTCCTAGACAGCCAAAATCCCATCCACTTCACTCTGAGTTACAGACAGACACAAAAGCATGTCTGTGAGGGATTGAAGGAAGTGAAACATAATGACTATAGCTGTGCTACTGAAGTAATGAAGAGTGAAAAAGAGCATGACTGATGAGCTCTTAGATAATGGATTAATGAGCAAGGTGCCTGTAGTTTACAAAAGGACTAATGGAAATCTACACAAGGTACCTGCAGTATACTATGTAGAAGGATGTGGAGATGAGGCACCATCCAAATACAGCATTAAAGAAACAGAGAGAGCAAGAATAGAACTGGGCAATGTTAATCTGTTCAGTTCATATGTTTATTTAATGTGTGTTAACCAAGTAGAGCATAAAAAAGGCACGATGGAAAATAACTTGTAGAGAACCATGAAGAGAATAGATAAAACTTGATTAAAAGAAAGATTCAACTTGATTTTGTCTAAAATTTGAGCTACTAGGCAGACACTACTGTGTGACCCTTGATCATCAACACCCAATGTTCTATGCAAAAATGCAGAATGTGGGGTGGATGAAGGGAGAGGCTACAAAGGAGAACTTTAGAAATGTTGCCCAGGAATGTAAGGGATGGTTTCAGGAAAGTCACAGCTCTGCCTGAGTTGAAGTTTGCCAGTGATGTCAAGCTCAGCAAGATATTTACACCTACACTGGCAGTAAAAGGCTGAACAAAGGAAATGTGAGTCCGTGTGAGAATGGATTGGATGATGTAGTGACAGCAGACAGAGATAAGGCTGAGCAGCAAAATGCCTGCCTTTTCTCAGTCTTTACCAACAAGGTAAGAAGTGGGGTTCAGGAATGAGAATGACCAGCAGCGGCTGACTGAACTTGACCCATGCAAATCCATGGGATCTGATCAGCAATGTCCAAGAAGCTGAACTGGGCAATATCACAGCCAGGTTTCTGTCATCTTTGAAAGATTGTGAAGATCAGGGGAAGACCCTGATGATTGGAGATTTCAAACTCATCTTCAAAACAAGGACAAATTATTTTTGCAGGCTGATCAGAGTGGTCATTATGATCTGCATGGGTGGATAACTAGTTGAGATACAGAATGGCCAGATATCAGCTTCAGAGGGTTTTAGTTAATCAGTTGTACTCTACTGGGAGAAGAGTATGAAGCTAGATATCACAGGGATCTATCCTGGAAAGGCTATCCTGGGGTCTATACCTGTCATGTAAATATAACATCTTTATCAATGGCCTGCAGGAGGTGAGATGTGCCCACTCACCACATAAGCAGACAACACTACGCTGGGTCCATCTGATCTACTTGAGAATGGGTCTGACATCCAGAGTGATCAAAGCAGGCTGATAGATGTGGTCAACCAAAACCTCATGAAATTCAGGGAGAACAAATGCAAAGCACTGCATGTGGAACAGACTAACCTTACTGTCATGGGTCAGGGAGTGACACTCTGAAGGCTCTGCAGACTCTGGAAGTCTTGGAGGAGAGCTAGGCATGAGCCAGCCATGTGCCCTGGCAGCAAAATTGCAGGAGGGTTACTGTTTGTACCTGATCAAGTGAAATGCCCCAGGACATCATGGAAATCTTTTGGTAGAGAAGGAAAGCAAACTTCATCTTTCTAAACCAACAACTGATGATCTAGCCATTATGACTAACTAGAAGTTTTCCAGGCAAGTTTATCAGTCTACTATCCGTTCACATACATGGACTATCCACAAGAACATTTATTCCTCACTGTGAGAAGCAACTTCCTTTTTCCGTGTTGTTTTGGTAACTTGTGCTCCAGCAGGCATGTAACACTTGTGTAATGGGAATAGGAGTAATTTCTGCCCTAAGGAACAAAATATTCCCATTATGGCCTTGGATGGGAATAGAAACAGAAAATACATCCTCATAATATTACTTTCTCTTGCTTATAGTAGAAACAGGATGACTGAAGTAATCATAATTATTCAATTATTGTCATTTTAAGCTGCAAATACACTGCAGTCAAACTGTAAATACTTTCCCTCCATTAAAGCGTGAGGTGCAATTTCATGGGCCTTCAGGAAATGTAAAGAACAGCTTCCTTTGATGGAGCATGATTGCTTAGCATCCCAAATTATAATCATATTTTTTTTTAATTTTATCAAACACAATTATCAATTAATGAGCCAATCTCTATCAGACAAAATACTGGCAGAAGAAACTTTTGCCTGCCTAATAAATGATGGCTTTTATCAGTGAAAAATGCTATGAAATCAGAAAATTCTAAAATTAGTTAATCTGCTCAAATAGTTTCAATTATTCTTCTAATTGAGGGTGGTTAGATTATTCTGTACACACTGTGAAGAAATAATTCTCAGTAGTACAGAATCTGTAAATCCTAGACTATTATGATTATTTATAAAGTATTTATATTTTCATGCAAGCATTTCTCATCAGGTCTAATTAGACTAAATTACTTCTGTCAGTACTTCATTCCTCCAAGAACAGTCTGCACAGTTGATCCATAAAGTCCTCCTATGTACATAACGTGAGCAGAGGTGAAGCACATAAAAAAAATCATATCCATTGTTTGACTTAAAAAAATTGTAAAGCTTCTGGTATAAATATCACTCAGAGAAGTATTAGACCTAAATGCCAGCCAGTCTACTTTCTAGAAATACCCAGAGCCCAAGTGTTGATTTTGCCCTGAGTCTCTTGTGGGTGTAGCCTTTTTGGTTTGTAATAAAGACAGAATGACAATTAATTTTCCCCTTTTTTTACTGATTGAATACAAAGTCATTAACTTAGAAGACTACACTTCTACATTAAGGGAGGAGACAGATTAGATTCCAATACACTTGGGCTTCTACTGGCTTATTTACAGAACAGCTCTACAGAGAAATAATAGCACTGAGAACTCCACAGAGTTTTATTTCTCTTTGTTCTGCCTTTTGTAACAGAAAAGGCTGAAAGACCAGATGTTTGATATGCTTTCAGGGAAGGAAATAGTGATGCATTTTCAGCTGAGGTTATGTGAGTCAATGTGGTATCTTTAGGGTTTGTGGTTTCAGTACCTTAATACTATGACATAAGTTACAGTGTGAGAGGCTTGTCTTTTTCTTAAATTTGTTGGGGTTTCTTGTTTATAACACACAGTAACTACAGAGCCTAGGTCATGTTGACCTGAAATTTAAGCATTAGAAGTTTTCTTCTGATCCCATTAGGTAAACTGTCTCTGCTGACAATCTTCTTGTCCAATTTGCTGCAATAAAAAAGTCCAACTTCTATTCACACATCTAATTTAGAAGTTTCAGATAAAGTCTGACCTCAAACTCAAGAGTGTTCTATGACTTTGCGTCTTAGATGATTTATTCAGAATCTATTTTATCTCAAATCACTGGAAGCAAGTGTCCTACAATGAACAAACAGTTCATTGAGGTGCTTCAGCATCATTCTGTATCTCTCTAACCATGTAATTGTGTATTTTTAGGTCCTGAATCAATGCAGAATCTGAGCTCCTTAATTCCACAATGATATCACTTATCATCCTCCTGGAAAAGCTCAAATGGCACAGAAAACTTCTTTATGTTCTTTAAAACAGGCAGAACTCTTCTGAACAGTAACTTGGAGTAAAACTCTTGTTAGTACTCAGATTTTTGTCTGATTTATAATGGCATATGGCTCCTCAATTCACACCACTTTACCCATTAGTTATAATGGCTGCAGATGGACTTTAATACTGTTTGTAGAAGACATAATTATTATATATTTAGAAAATTTCTAAATGTAGAAATATATATATTTAGATATAGAGTTATCTACCTGTTCTTCCCAAATGTAACAAAATCCCATTTCAAATTGTTTTCCCCTGCAGCTCTGGAATATATTTAGAACCCAAGGCAACTGGTAGAAAAAAGCATGCAAGACTTGTGTAAGGTGCTGGGGTATGTAGTTAATTGCCATAGATGGAACATGAAAAATATAACTGCAGTGACTTAATTTTTTAATAAAATTTCCTAAAAAAACAACACTGAAATATAAATATAATTGAAATGTCCTTTCATAAAAATTCAAGACCAAATAAACCAATTGTGACTCTCATTTGCTCACCTTAATGCAACTGCAGAGCAACTGCACAGAATCAAGGAAACTACAGCAATAAAAAAGTTTAGGAAAAGGAAACTTTGACTGTTCTGCATACTGTCCACATGAAAAATTAATATATGTCTGCTCTCCAGGATTGCAATACAGAAAAAATTAAAGAATCTTAAGAAGCACCTACCATACAACTCTTTCACACTCAATTAAGGGTAAACAACCTCATCTTCCAGAAGCTCTAAAATTAGCAATGGTCCTTGCATTCTGGATGGATAATTTTCAAGTCATTAATTCAGTCAAAGTCACTATTATTTCATACCTTCAGTAAGAAAAATGTCCTTTCTGACGACTTTCATTTATTTTACATTTTTTCTCCAGATTTTGTGCAGCCAAAACTGTTGCAATCTTCCTTAAAATGCAGCCATTTGTGAAATTTTATCCAGACATTTAAAATTGCTTTGATATTATGAAGGGGAGCCTATAGATGACAGCTAACTGAATTGCCATCTACTCTTGGTCAGGAGACAGACAAAGGCAGATAAATCGTTTACTGAAGAGAAGGAATTGAAATGAAATCACTTCACTTCTAATGTGTTCTATTTAACTGTTTACTGTATTTTAGAAGCAAACAGCAACATAAATGAATGTCTACCAAAAAGATGTTTAAAAATATACAGTTCTAAAAGCATCAAGAAAATAAAAGATGACTACATTAGCACAGTAGCTATTAAAAAATCATACGTATTGGCCAATGTATAGAGGCAAAATATCAGATATTGAAGTAAATTCTTGGGAATTTGCTGAATGAGGACGTATTTATGTGAAAGAATAGCCACTTGATATAAAAACCAGTGAAAATCATTTGGCCACCAGGCTTCATTTTTGTTGGGCATGGCTTGGAAGTTTATAAACCTGTGCTGAATGTCTGTGGTTACTGCATTTGCATCAGGAGATGATGTGAGCTGTTGACTTCAACCTGGTATCTTTCAGCAGTAGCCAGTAAGTCTGTCTGCATGCTAAGTCTAACAAAGAAATTGATATGAAGCACATAAAGTTCCACTTCTACTAATTTATATTAAGTTTCTGTTATTAATATTTTAATAATTTTTTAATAAATTACTACAGCATAAGGATATGATTATATTTCCAGAGACTTAACAAGAATGTTAAGTTCATAAACCTTTCCAGATAAATCCACATGCAAATATCAACAAGCAAGGAAAAGTTCTGATTTTCATGCCTGGAACATGTCATGACTTGAAACTGAGCTAAAGACTGATGGCTCTGATGGCAATTTAGTTGGGGCTATTTCAGCCAGAATGAAATCCATCTGAATCAAATCTGAAGTGCTGTGCACCGAATGCATGCTGTTCCTCCTAACTAATAGGATCTAATTTGGGAACCTACTTCTGACCATGTTAATGACAGTCTAGCTCTACCTTCTTCCTGTAAAGAATGGCAGAAGGGAAATCGGGGTTCTAGAGTGCTAAAGAAACCCCAACTATATACTAGTAAAATCTAAGATTTAAAATAATGTGGTACATTTGCTAGTAGATTAGTAACAAGGGGTCATAAAAATCTGTCTGTAATGTCATGACACTTGGGCAGAATAGAAAATGTATTTTCCAGAGCATAGAACTGCAGAATTTCCTAGGCTGGAAGGGACCTTTCCAATCATCGAGCCCAACCATTAACTCAACATTGACAAGAACCACAAGTAAACCATATCTCTAAGTACTTTGTCTACTCATCTCCTAAATACCTCCATGTATGGTGCCTCAACCACCTCCCTGGAAAGCCTGTTCCAATATTTGATAACCTTTTCAGTGAAGAAATTTTTCCAATCAAAACCTTTTTAGATGTAACTTGAAGCCTTTTCTTCTTGTCCTGTAGTCTGTTAGCTGGAAGAAGAGACAAAAGAGACAAACATTCCTCTCTCAACAAACTCCTTTCAGTTACTTGTAGAGAGCAAAAAAGCTCTCCATGGATGTGGCAATGCTCTTATTGCCAGTATGAGAAAGACAAACTCCCTTTCAGTACTTATATTTGGAAGTGTGATTGCATTTTGAATGAACAAACCATGTTAGAATCATTGCTTCTACCATGTTTCCTGCAGTGTTACTAAAAAAGGTTTCAATTCTATTTTCTCTCAGGTAATCTTTTTTCAAGATGGGAAGTTCACATANCCTAACAAGACATTACATTCACAGCTTTTCCTTGCAGTAGGGCCTCCTAGTTGCAATAGAACTGCAGAATTTCCTAGGCTGGAAGGGACCTTTCCAATCATCGAGCCCAACCATTAACTCAACATTGACAAGAACCACAAGTAAACCATATCTCTAAGTACTTTGTCTACTCATCTCCTAAATACCTCCATGTATGGTGCCTCAACCACCTCCCTGGAAAGCCTGTTCCAATATTTGATAACCTTTTCAGTGAAGAAATTTTTCCAATCAAAACCTTTTTAGATGTAACTTGAAGCCTTTTCTTCTTGTCCTGTAGTCTGTTAGCTGGAAGAAGAGACAAAAGAGACAAACATTCCTCTCTCAACAAACTCCTTTCAGTTACTTGTAGAGAGCAAAAAAGCTCTCCATGGATGTGGCAATGCTCTTATTGCCAGTATGAGAAAGACAAACTCCCTTTCAGTACTTATATTTGGAAGTGTGATTGCATTTTGAATGAACAAACCATGTTAGAATCATTGCTTCTACCATGTTTCCTGCAGTGTTACTAAAAAAGGTTTCAATTCTATTTTCTCTCAGGTAATCTTTTTTCAAGATGGGAAGTTCACATAGATAACTGGTTCCTTGTACAGAGATACTTGAAGAAACCATAGATGTTTTACAAATCCAAGCTCTACTCCTTGCACAAGAATAGATACTCAGGTATTCCAAGCAACACTGATCATGGCAAACAAAATCTGTGTGTCTGGGTATCAATGGGAAGAGATGAAAGGACTGAACTGTGGCTTTTTATCTTGAATCAACTACAAGAAATTGGCAAAATACTGCTTGATGGCTGTTAGGCTGCACTTCCATTTAGTGACTGATAACCTGTGGTCCTTATTTGAATAAATTATCTTAGAGCCTCCGCAGAAAGGAATGATTACAAAAGTCAGTCACTGCAACCTCTACCTGGATTCTAAAATGTCTCAAGGACATCAAGAAGAGAAAGCCTGTCTGCAGAGATAGTGCTTTTGTAGCCGGAAAATTACAGACCTTTTTGGTTCCCAGAAAGAAAAGAATACTTCTTGGAAATGGAAAGGATGTGTCTCATTAGCAGCATGCCAAGGTAAAAACTTCCAAACTGGAATAACTCAAATCTAAGTGGTTAGGAAAATGAGCTTACGAAAAAGAAAATCCTTGTATTCTGTCAAGCAACTTTATCTGTCCTAATTTTTCATAAGGCTTTCAGCTGCTATCCATTATGCCAGGACCTTTTTCAACAATTGGGAGGAGGATGTGGGAGCAGAAATAGCTGTTGCCTTCTCTGAAAGCTGTGCTTTGGGTACCAGTAGGCATTATGTGTCCTAGTAGGTGTGATTATAATTACAGTAGGACCATATATTGGGTGGAGGAGTGGGATTGCTTGCAAATTCTGTTGAAAAGAAGAGAAAGAAATATAATTTATGGAAAGTGGGTGAATGTTTCATTATTATAATTTCTGTTTAGTGAGGAACATCTGGAAAATTCCTCATTATACAGCTTTGCCTGTTAGACTTCTTCTATTTGCTACACTTGTAAGTAAAGCAATTGGAATAAGAGATGTGTGACCCCCAAATAGAGTCTTCAGACAAGATGAGGTTGGAGACAAGGCAGAATGCAGATGCACACAGACAGACATACTTCAAACTAGCTGCATCTAAACCAGGATTTCTAATTGGTCTTTTTTTTTTTCTTTGGGACTTCTTTCCCTGTTTCAGGAGTCAAGTAGCAGAGAATGATCAAATGGAGTTGCTGAGTATCTCCCTATGATCCCCCAACTCTGGTAGACAATTCCTCACATCTTTCCCAGGCTTGCTGTAGAGTTAATATAGTAATTTCTATTTCTAATGAGAAATAAAAGGATGAGCAGTCCCTACTTGTCTCACTCAATCTCATCACTTAGCCTGGCGGGGCTCCCTTCTCATAGATGGACTTGTAGAGAGACAAAAGGTCATCTTGAAAGGCACTTCTAATAGGAATTTTTACTGCCATTTTCAGCAGGGTTGTGTCCTGTCTTTGATACTGTTCCAATATTGCTGACTTGGAGAGCCTGTTGTGCAGTGTCTTGATTACTTTTTCATATAAGATTTCAGGTAGAAAATTCTTTAAAAGGGGCCAAGGAATCTCATCTCTTTATTTCACACTGGCTGTGGTGCTAAGAGTCCCTGCTGGCTAGCACTGTGCCAATACACCTATTCAGATTTCCAGCTTTTCCAGGTTTTATTTCAACAGATTTTCTTCCCTGTGTTCATGATCTGACTTATTGTCTTGTACTTTTCCAGTTGAGAACTGCACAAACTGATAGTGTCCTATTGTAGCTGTTGACATGGAAACATCATAAGAATCTGCTCATTGGATAAAAGTGCTTTTCTACACAGAACAGACACTGTTAGCTTGAACTCATATTTTGCTGACTCACTTTCAGCCATTTTAAGCCACAGACAGATTATTTTCATTGTTGTCGTCCCCCCCATCCCCTTGCACTAACAGATCCTGTTCTGAGTCTCTGCTTAGAAACCTACACTGTCTTGGTTCTAGAAATTTCAAACAAATCCACTTCCCACATGTGGCCTTCATCACACATCTTCTTCTGGCTTGGAAATTAACTCTAGCTGACACTTTCCAGTGTGATAAGTCCCTGAACCAGAAACCAGGCAGTGCCACCAGGAACTGGAAGGCAGAATACATATGCAATGAAAAGCTATTAAAGCATCTCTTATGAAAAGAAAAAGATGTGCTGCTTCTTTACACCAGACATCAAATGTCCAGCACATTACCTGTGCTGGAAAGTTATTTTAATAACTTATGAAACAGAACAACAAGGTATAGCCAGAAGTATGTACTACTTACTCCTACTGTAGGTGTTTCAGAAGGCATTAATAATTCACTACTGAGGACACAGTTTCAAATCTTAGGCAGTTATTTCATAGGTAGCAAGTTTTAGTGATAATTAGATGAATTAGGCAAGAATGACTTTGATAAGGATATGCTTTACATTCTGTTTTATATTCTGAACTTCAGGTAAAGCTTGTTATCTGTGATAACTTTGGACTGAAGACTATTCATCCAGGGCTCAGTCATTCAGGGTTCTGCGAATCACCTGCATTAGTTCTTAGTCGTGAATACAAAGTATTCAGTGATTTGCAGAGCCATAATCAGATACAAATAGATCAGGGTTTTTTGCCCCTTTTTGGCACCAGTGGAGAGACATCCCTTGCTGAAAGGCTTGCTGGGCTGTTGGCTGACACTGCAGGTAATGATGCATCAGATCACCTCTCAGGAAGGAATCAGTTGGACTCATTTCACACTGAGTACCCAAGCCCAGCAGATCTGATAATCATGAAGATGTGAAAAAGGGCTGGTGTCAGAAGCTGACATGAGAGTTTTGACTGATGTGTTTACTTGTTCAGTTTTCACTCTCCATTAGCTGCTGCTTCTTTGTCTGTGAAACACTATTAAGAATTTCAAGAGAACCTAATCTTTCCTTAACTGTTCATTAGTATCAAATTTCTGGTGAATAAGATATATAGTAAATGGTAGGAAAAAATTTAGTAATTTGAAAGGTGGGTAACAGTTTCAACTGACCATATATTAAATATATTTCAATTTTCACAGTTCTGGGGTATTTTGAGGCAGGTTGCTATATTTACAGCATCACATTTCAGGGTGATATTTTGGCACCAAAATTCTATCAAACAATTAGCCTGAAGACCTTTGATTTGTGGATACTGCAAAATTAATAATTGTCACATCCATTTTTCAGTTAAGAGTGGAAACAACTCTAAGTGTTTTAGTTAACCTACTTTGGTTCAGAAACTTCAAAAATTTCATGGGTGTAATATAAAGAAGTGTGAAATTCTCACATACTCCATGGATATTAGTGAGAGGATGCCTCAAAAAAACAAAAGCAAAGCAGACTCTCCAAATATTCCATGTTTCTTGACTTTAAGTTAATTTTTAAAAATTTCTCATTCAGTCTGTATCAGGATGAGGAAAATGGTAACTTCTGTAAATGCCAAGAAACCCCTGAGTTCCCAAAGAAAACATTATGTTTGCAGTGCCAAAGACAAGAGTTGGAGCCATTTTCATTCTTTATTTTACATAAAATCACAGGTTCTATGACTCAGATACTTTTGCTCTAAATATGAATTTCAAAGTAATAAATAACAACTGCTGGATTTATTGCCCATTGTATTAGCTAATCCTTGTATACCATCATATCCCTTCTTGGTTCCTCAGTGACTCTGATAGCTAATAAAGATCTGAGTCAATAATTATCCAATTATACTGTCCAGCTCCTGAATGTCCACCTGGTGACAAGTTCTCATGCACACAGATGCACCCTCAATGCTCTGAAAAANTTGTAAATGCCAAAAAACTCCTGAGTTTCTGAAGAAAACATTATGTTTGCAGTGCCAAAGACAAGAGTTGGAGCCATTTTCATTCTTTATTTTACATAAAATCACAGGTTCTATGACTCAGATACTTTTGCTCTAAATATGAATTTCAAAGTAATAAATAACAACTGCTGGATTTATTGCCCATTGTATTAGCTAATCCTTGTATACCATCATATCCCTTCTTGGTTCCTCAGTGACTCTGATAGCTAATAAAGATCTGAGTCAATAATTATCCAATTATACTGTCCAGCTCCTGAATGTCCACCTGGTGACAAGTTCTCATGCACACAGATGCACCCTCAATGCTCTGAAAAATAGATTTGAGCTACTTCCTTGGTTCTGAATCTGGACAGCTCTCACTGAAGCCAGAGAGATTATTGGTGCCAGCAGGATGCGGAGAGGAATGTAGAATCATAGAATGGTTTGGGATGGAAAGGACTTTAAAGATCATCTAATTCCACCCCCCTGCCATATATTGAGAGAAGCAGCAACTAAAAAGTAGTTAATTGAATATTCAGAAACACATTTAAGGAGGACACATAAAATGAACAATATCAGAAGCTTGTTTCAATTATCCAATCAGAAATGGCATTTCAAACACAACAGCCTGTTCCACAAGTGAAGACTATGTGTGTACCTACCTGACCATTTCCAAACATGTCTGCTCAATGCTATCATAAACCCCAGCTTTCTGTGCTATGCCAGTTAGCTCAGATTTTCTGAATGCATGTTTCCATCGTGTGCTGTAATTTGGCTCATTCAATTACCCAAGAAGAATCCAAGATAAGTGAAATAAACTGTGCTAAAGTTCCATTTTCTTCCACTTACTGTTGAGTAAATTCTATCCTGCCACTAAAGCACAGGCACAGCTATGCCAGCTCTAGTTATTTTCCTGTCATGACCAAACAATAAACCCTGGGTGCCCAATGCACTTAACATTCACTTTCCAGAAATCTAGGTTGACCTACAGTGCTCTGAAGCCTAAGAGAGAGATGTACAGTGCGGTGCCATAGCTGGAACCATAAACTCATCCCAAGCTTGATGACCATGCACTGAACATTTGTGTATCCTCAATAGTGCAACTGAAATTAGAACCAGTCCTGTGGAACTTAAATGCAGGAAGCAAACTAGCCTACTTAGTAGGACTATCAGTGTTTCAAAGCTTTATTGCAGTGTCTTACTGAAATGCAGAGCAGAAGGATACACAGACAACAGCTTCTTCAAGACATGTATGTGCCTATTCTCTGTGTGTGTGAGAAAGACTTTCAGTGTGGGTGGGATTCAGGTCACACAACTTTAAGTGCCTCTAATATAGATGTTTACTTCCCAGCTAATCACCTGGGGCTTCTTCTACCTAGCTGTGAGAAACAGACATTTTTAGGGCATGATTCGCCCGAGCAATTTTAGATGTATACTTCTGGATGAGAGGAATTGTACTACTCCAAAAGTGCCAAGTGCACTCCACTGACTCAAGAGAGATAGTAGGCAACTAGCTTAAGTGAAAACATTTGCAATATATATTTGGATTTAGCATATTTTTAACACTAACATATATCCATATATATCCATATATAAATATATATATTGCCTCTCCTTGCAATGAATATTGATGTAAGACCATTTCATACCTCTCTTGTTCTATCAGTAGCTCTCTCTGAAAAGCCCTGATGAAACAATATCTTTATTGCATTTTTCCTAAGGTACTGAGCAACCTGATCCAGTGGGAGATGTCCCTGCCTATGGCAGGGGGGTTGGAGCAAGATGATCTTCAAGGTCCCTTCCAACCAAAACTATTCTATGACTCTGTATGTAGCAGAACTTTCCATCACTCAGACTGATATTATAATGTGTCCAGATTTCAGAGTTGGGTTATCTCTGAGAATTGTATTTCTTGTGTGGATTTCAGCCTGCACTGTAAGCTGCTGTGCAGCTTTCCCAGGAGAATTCTGATCATGATCTGTTGCCTTGACCTGGCCTATGGAGGTTTGGTGACTTTGACAGACATTACATAATACTGACACTGAACACTAGATCCAGTCTTCACAAACTGCCTCAGCCAAACTTTGACTCTAACTCAGCAATGTTCTTGAGTGATAATTTCTGTGATTTGTTGAAAATCAAAGTCTCTCTGAGTAAGAAGGCATCATGCTGATTTCCGAGAAGTTCAGGAAACATGTAAAAAGGTGTCTAATGCTTAATGGAGAATTTACTGTGCTGAAAATCTGAGTAAACAGCTCAAAGTACCTCAACCTTGACTTCCTTTCAGCTGCTAAGAAGTTGATATAGCAAATTTTCAGATTCTGTTTCTCACAGCTTAATAAAAATGAACCAGAACACATGAATTTTGAACACATAATGTTCTGTGTTTGTATAGTGCATACCTATGAAAAGTATGAAATATTTAAATTCAAATTAAGTTTATTCACCTTTACATAAAAAAAATTATTAGTAAAAAAACTTGCTCTATTTCACATCTATTTTCTCACTTCTTGTTTTTCTTTCTATATTTCTTTCCTTCAACACAGAGATTTATTGACAAAGAGGAAGTGGGCTCCCAAAAGAGTTAACAGCATTTCCTAGAGATCAATCCTGCCCTGAAGACTTTCAGTACTTTACCTTTAATGTCATGGATGGTCTGTCAACATCCCAAACAGAGATACAGGGTGTGTGATGTAAAAGGAACAACTAATACTGAAAATGAAATATTCAGAAGATTCCTGGGGAATATTTTCCAGGAGGCATCAGAAATTAAGACAGATTGGGATAAAGCAAGAAAAGAATAATGAAAAGCAGAAACAACAGGTTATGCAGATAAAAGATCGGGTCAAAGACCTACACAATTTCATAGAATGTTTTGGATTGGAAGGGACCTTCAAAGGCAGTGAGCAGGGACATCCTGCACTAGATCAGGTTGCTCAGAGACTGATCAAACCTGGCCTTGAATGACTCCACAGATGGGCCCTCCACCACCTCTCTTGGGCAACCTGTGCCAGTGGCTCTCTAACCTCATGGGAAAGAACTTCTAAAATTTCATTTCAATTTGAATTGAATTTCTTTTGAGAAAGTATTTTTGATCACTTTCTTGTGGTACACACACCTCATAAATGTGACTTTAATTATTTTCAGCAAACTGCTTGCATCCTACATTCAACACATTATCCCCATATTAAATTTCACCTCGCTTAATTTAAAACAGCTTCCAGTGAACTCCACATCCACTGCCAAATCTGCTTACAAAGCTTTGCTTTTCCTCACTCTTTTCTGTTGACATTACTGTGAGCAAATAATGACACTTACTTTCAATTATTACAGCCTTACATGGACCTTAATTTTGTTCCCTTTGATTAAGCTCTCTGGCTAAAAAATAACTATTCTTATTCAGTAAAGGACAGCAAAATCTCCACAACCTGAAGAAAGGAAAACAACAAACTTGAATCATTGACTTAGCATCACAGCTACAGCTTTGCAATATGGCAATTTGCCTCTAGTTATCTTGCACACACTAACCAAAATAATCCACTGAAATAGAAATTTTCTGTGTTGCAAGAATATAAAGAAAATGATAAATCACAGTTGTTTCATGTGGCTCTTTGGCTGTAAAGAATTTCTCCATAAAGTGAAAATTTCAGTATCTGAACTTATGAACTTACATTTTCCTTAGTACCTAATGTAGACATAAGTTACCTTTGTAATTAGTGCATATCATTTGACCTGACAGTGCCTGGCACAATCTTGCAGGTGCTGCTGCACTATAAACACATTGTAATATATAAAGACTTTCTTGGACTTCTCAGAGTTGGACACAGCCAATTGTATGGGTTTGACTCTAAAAATGTTCTGCTAATGAAAGTGACTGAGGCTTCTGAAGTTTTCTGCTTGAGAGATTTGGGGCATTTCTTGGAACGACTCTAGAATAAAAGAACAGGGAATTTTTGAATTTATGGATTGGGAAGTGAAATTCAGATATGCAGCTAAGACACCAAGGGTTCCTGTGGTGGAGCACTGGGGTGTATCAGCTGAGTGAGACAGACCACATCCAGAATTCATGAACTAGCAGAAACCCTGGCTCAGTGGTTTACACACAGCGTTCAGAAGAGCTAGGCTAAGCCAGATGCATCACAGATGTATATCTGCTTGGTAGAGTGTGCAAGCTAACAAGCCTTAGTTCTCAGCAGGGCTTACTAGGTCAATGCTGATACAAGTGCAGTTGGGCTTTGCTGCAGTTCAAATCACTAAGCTTTTCAAGACCTTGTGTTAGTGTTAGCTGTTTGTGTGCATACACCTGAATTGACCTGTTTGCTAGCCTTGACTTCTTATCATTCACCACATGTTGGGCTCCTGGCTTTCCTCAAGAAATGCAGGCTTGGATCTACATGTCCAATGACTGCAGCTTTTAATAAAATGCAAATTGAAATCACAGAATCATAGGGTTGCCTAATTCAGAAGGTACTTTCCAGTCTACCTAGTTCAACCATCCACCTAGCTCTGACAAATATTCAGGGAGCTGACAACAGTCATACTTTTTTCATCTGGAAAATACCTACTGTAAATAGAACAATTAACAAAAGTAAACACAGAGCTGGAGAAATCCAAGAGAGTTAAAGATGCATTGAAAACTCTGACTTTTCCAATCTGACCTTGTCCAACAGCAAGGTGACTGTTAACAGTGATTCATATCCTTTTAGTTCTTGCTCTACCAGTTTGTGCTTCATGTGGTTGATGCCCACTAGAACAAGACCATCCAGGCTAACATTTAAGACTTCCCTTCCTTCTCTCCTACCAGCTCCTTCATGCTGAGGGCCTAATGACAAAATGTAAAATTTAGCCTTAATTGGATCTCCGCAATGTTATCACCTGAATTAGCTCCCCCATGAATAATTATCACTGCCTGGGGGCTGACAAATTGCTTCCCTTTACTTCACGATTGTCAGGAATTTCAAATTATATGCTGAGTATGGAGGGAGGAGGGGGGGGGGGGGGAGAAATGAAAATAAAAAGCCTTGAGAAGTGTAATTATGAAGTTTGTTAAAATAGGTGGCATGGAGTCCCATAGTCTCCCAAGTCCCAAAGAGGAGAGTGACAGCAAGTGCTTTGCTTGGGGCAACTCCCAGTCTTTTATCCAGCAATGACTATGGCAACAGGCTTGTATGATCAAAGTGAAACAATAACCACTGCTAATGCCTGGCTCACAGTTAGTTCCTCAGTTATTTGCTACCCCATTTAAGCCACAAACATTGGCTTGTTTAACATCTCATCTGCATATTTGATCTTGCTAGATAGATAGTAATTTTTTTGTAGTGCAAACTGATGTAAGTTTAAGCACATGCAAAGAGATAGCAGCAGATTGACATGCATTGAGAATAGCATATAATTTTTCTTGCTTTGTAAGAGCAAGGTCTTGGGGGAAAAGAGCTCTTTGTGAGAACAATCATTCCATGTCTGAGCAAGACCTCACAGAGAAACGCAATGCGTCACTACACCACAGTATCCATCTCAGATATCGAAAGGGCTGAAAAACTGTAAGAAATCTTCATCTCATAAAACCAAATCACCATAAAAGCATAATGCTCTTCGAAAACAGCTTGAAATGATCAGATTAAGCAATATGGCTTTATCCAATTTTCACATTACTGATGCTGCACATGTATAAGATTGATTCATTTTGCCAATCAGTTCAATTCTGTCCCCCAAACTTCTTTACCCACAACAAACCCATGACAGAGATAAGGCAGCTGCTGACATAATCCCAGGAGAATACTCTCCTTGCTCACCTGACATACAGTGACCTCTTCTGATTAGTCCTCAGGGAGCCGGACCCAGAACTCATGCTGTGATTCATCATCTGCTCACGCAGGTCATGGATTTTTGCCTCAAACCGAGCGTACTCTAAGGAGATAAAAGAAAACAACAAGAGAATAAAGATATTTTAGCTTTCTTGACCTGTATAATCATTAGGGCTGCTAAATGCAAATTAATGCTAAATTAATGAGTGTAAAGCATGTCCTGAAAATTGAGGTCTGAGAGAAATTTGCATTAATATCTTATCTTAGGTAAATATATGGCCTCTATTCTATGTTATGTGAACATTTCAGCACCAACTATGTCAAAACATAAAAAGCTAGATCCTCTCTCCTGCGGTTTAAGGAAAGGAGGTTTACAGTGTGTTACCAAATATCTCTCAGTTCACAAAAAGGAATTTGAGAGCAGTTTTCCAACGACATTATTCCTCCTTTCAAAGAACGAGACACCTTTTTAAGGGCAGTGGGATGATGCACTGAAGTAACTAATGAGTTGAGCCTTTAGTGCAACATCTCACTGAACTAAAGGAGATAAATCAAAGCCTAATTATCCCTGAAGCAGCTGTGAATCTGTTGTCTGAGCATTAACCCACCTTATTTCCCTAGCCCACTGAGGACTGGGTTCTGTTCCTTTTTAATAAGTGGAGTAAGGCTGGGTCTTAGGGTAGGTGATCCCAGAAGCTTTAGACCTCCTTAATTTTCATAAGAATTGCATGAACCCAGTTTCCAGACCTTGTTCATGTCCACAGCTCTGCTGACAGCTTTGGAAAGTGTTGGGACTTGTTGAACACCAGTGTGTGACTACCACTGAAGCAAGATTTCAACTAGATGTCTATTATTTAGTGCAGCTCCTCCCTGAAAGTACACATCCCTGTTACAGCCTGGTCAATGGTCCCTCCTGTGGAAACATTCTCATTCCTCATTGTGTGACCTAACAGAACAAGTTTTGTTTTGCAAGAGGGAAAGCAGAAGTTTTGGAGACAAACTCTAATTCCTCGAAATCAACAACCTACCAACAATGCTCTAGCATCAAATTCATAATTCAACTTAAAGCTGGGAAATCTACCAAAGTGAGCTAGCAGACTAACTTGAGGTGTACAAAATCCATTTCAGTGAGTCAGTGACACTTTGAAGAGTAAGATGCTGCAGACTGATGCCAGCAAAGAGAAGAAGATGTTCCCTGAACCTCAATGTTTTATTTCAATGCTTGATTCAGAAGGAGGGTCTGCATTTCCTCACAGCAAGTCTAGAGGAGAAGTGAAAACAGCTTGCAAGCCTTCCTCCCTTGAAGAATGGAGGTATATTCCAACAGATTGCACCATCTCTCAGTTTAAAAAAATAAATCTTTACATTTATAAACTATTGGTCTGCTCCCTGTTCATAACTGCTTGGGCTATGTGAGAGTTCTATAATACAGCAACATTCTCCTCTTCTCCTAGCAGAAATCTCAGCATTATTTTTATTTGATCATTTGCTGTTCATGCTGGCTCAGTTCCCGGGGTGTCTAGATGCTTTAAAGCAACAAGTAATTCATTTTATTCAATGTCCTTTAACTTTCCATTGGATAATAACATCTGACCTTTCCAAGATCCCACATTTTGCATAGACAATAGTGATCTCCAGGCTGGCATAGCAGGGTGGTTTCATTTAGGTTTCTGTGTTTGGGTTTTTTTCTTCTTATTCTTACTTAATGCATTTTAACTCCCTTACCGATGAGCTTCTTTGGCACTACCTACTGAGTCTGTTAAGTGACAGTGGCTACTTTGCCAATCAGCTGGGAACAACTGCTGGGATATAAGACTCTTCAATCTTCCCACACACCTATGACTTCATTTAATGCAGACAAAATTCTGCGGGAGAAGAGACACTCCTACATATAGACAGTACTTCAGATTTATCCTGTGGCTTGTTTCTTCCTCATTTCTTTCACCTAGAGTGCATCTTTAAACTTCTTGGTGATTTAAAATCCCAAATCCTCAGCAGAACTAAGGCTCCTAAAAACCTGTGTATTTTTCAAACGGAGTTCAGTTTTGAAGAGTTTATCCCAGTGTAGGATTTAAGTTTGCTCTGTGTGAGTCACATTTGTTCTATTCCCCCACTCCAGAATTTATTTAATAAATAATAATCCTATGAGTGAGGCTTTGTTTAACTTATATTTCATCAGAACAGAACATTTCTTCTTGGCAAAGAGGAAAGGTGATCTTAAAAAGAAAAAGCTTGCTTTTCTCTTCATAGAGTGTTAGTCCTCTGCATACAGACAGAATACAACAACTTCAAGGGCTGTTACTAGGTCTCTTTCATGTGTGGCAGATACACAGAAGAAGACAGTAAACATGTGCAATTCAGCTTCTTTAATGTTTTACATCTGGATGAGGTCAAAGATATGAATGATTTATATCAGAGCAGCTCAAATGGCAGTTTCCCCTTTAATAAGCAACTATATCCCAGGCAGACTCTGTATGTGAGGTGTGGGAGTAACTCCCAGATTTAGACACTGATCTGGAGAGTGAGAAGACTGAAAATCTGACTCTCCAGCACAGCATCCAGCTATTTGCAACTTAAACACCAGCTCATGAGATACTCAGATGACTACAGCTTGGTCAGATGATGATATGATAGCTTGTGCTCTGATTTCAGAATGTACTTTTGGTTTAACTGACTGAAAATTTACTCTGAATTTAAGAATCTCTCTTTTATTCCTGGAAGACATTTTGAAACCAAAAGTTATCTAAAATTTGTCTAATAAGTGTGTGACAGAAGTTCAGGGTTCAAGCTACTTCTCCCTTCTTGGTATAATGAAATACTGAAGTCCTAATGATTGTCCTATTTGTGTTCTTGTGATCTTTTCCTGTTGATTTGAAATACACAACTTGAGATAACCAAATTTATGTGCTTGTATCTTCCCACAGTACCTTCTTATGAATTACATCAAAAATTGCTAAAATGTACTCCTTTCTGCAGACAAATGCCTGAACAATAAATTGCAAGGCCATCAGTGAAGGTGGTATTAAAACAAGCTCAGGTGAGCTTCCTTCATATCAGTCCTCCTAGTTCTCCTTCTGATGCCTAGATATTCCACTGATGGCTGCTTTTGAAATGTGAGCAGAAAAAGAAAGAATGATGCTCCACTTCAGACAGCAGAAGTGCTATAGTAGTCCTACCCACGGGGAAGAAGTTCTTTTTTCTTAACACTTCTTTATATATGGGGTCATTCCAGAGGAGCTGTTTCCTAATAGCTTTGCATTTGCTAGGTGTGAATAAGTGTCAGTGCTAAAGTCCAGAATAAAGACCATCCTTCCTTCAAATTCAGCACTGAATCTAAGTAACACACTTTCAAGGCTCCTATGTAATTAAAAGGACATTGAGGTTGTGACATGCTGACAAGAAACACAATTAAAACTGATTCACTAATTTCATGCCCTTTAAAGAAAGGGAGAACAAAGAGTGCATTGCTGCTGCAGTGCACCATTAGTCAAATTTGCCAAATTTTACTTACCAAAATCATCTGCAAAGGTCCTGCCCGTTGCCTGATTCACTAATAATCTAACTCTGCTAGCTTAAGAAACTGATAAAGTTCTCCATTAGACTAAAAGGGCAAGTGAGTGAGCAGACTGTAACCTATATTATTGCTAGAGTCAGCCCAGAAGATATAATGGTTCATGCTGGTCTGTAGCTTTGTAAACACTCCAAGAAAAAGAGCAGATGAGATGGAGGGAGGAGTTTGTTCATACTCCACTTTAGTCCTGCCTCAGGGCTCATGTCAGCATTGGTGGACCTGCTTTTAGCCATCCCAAGGATAAAAATGCCACTTGCTAGTTAGCTGGAGATGTGGAGCTTGTGCCTTGGGAGTGGAAGGGGAGATTGTTGCCATTAGGAATGGTCTAGCTACAGGACAGTAAGTCCTTTTTCAGAGCTCTGGCACTGCTATTTCAAGCATGTTCTCACCTTTTCTGAGGGCTGTTTTCTTAAGTTGGGTCTGCTCAACTCTCTGAGCATTAAGAGAGAGACTCAGCGCGAATTACTGCAGTATGAATTGTCCTCAAGCACAAACAGGGACAAAACTGAGTGTACTTATCAAATACACCAGTATGAACAAGTGATGTTTGCTTTGTACAGGACTCAATGGCCTGAATATGTGGATGGAGAACTGCTATTTTTCCTTCTATCTCATTCCCACTCTCACTGAGTGCTGTATTTGGGACTCACACATATTCTAACCTCTGAATATGAGTGCAGTCTTTTACCTTTCTATATTGAAAGGATTGGATAGAACTTCAGAAGTCATCTTCAAGCACCTTTAACCTTCTTTTTAAGTCCACATACTGAGAAACAAAAGCAAAATAAATGCCCAACTCCATCAACAAAACATCTAAATCCCTAAACCCTAACAGTAATGTGCTGAAGTTTAGCTGGCCAAGATCAAAACAATGATCTCCAAAATCCTGCCTAATCCACTTTGGCATCTCAGGATATGGAGGTACCAACATTTTTACTGCTGAAGTGACTTAGATACCTAAAATCCTGCAACCCTTTCTACAGTTGTGCAGGTGGGTACCTACATGAGGGGAGGAGCTGTTTTAACACAGACATATCTCTGTTTTGATTTTCCTACTGACTAACTTTGATGGACCATGATCTGACTCAGTATGGGAGCTACTGTTAATCCAGTGATTCAACACTTAAATCTCTCCACATGCTGTGCAGGAAAATGCCATGAATTTGTGAGATCCACAACAGATGCCTAGAGATTAGGGATAGGTGGGATGAGTGTTGCTTGACTTAAGTCCTTTCATATCTATGGGACAAAGACTTTTTCAATTAAAAAAAGTTAATTGAAAGTTTGAGTAGAAATTCTCTGAAGCACTTCAGAAATGGCCTAGAAGACTATCACACTTGAGCATATAAGAAAGCTCTTGGAAGTCTTAGATGCATTTGAGAAACCAAAAATGAATGCAAGAAATCAAACCTCAAGTAATATTTAGATTATCACAGTGAAAAAAAATTATAAATCTGAAAAAAACAAATGCAGAGGTTTTGTATCTGATAGTTTGATGCTACCTTCTTGTCACATAAATAAGGAACAGCTATGATAAATGAATAAATATGTGCAGTTCTATGGGAAAGATTTGTTGAATTTTATAAAGCTACATTACTGTTATTTTTCACTTTCAAGTTTCTAATGAAGAATATAGTTTTGGTTGAACTTAAAGAATATGAAAATAAAAAAGCTGTGATTCTACAGGTATAGTTAAGCAACAGAAATGCTGACGTGTCATGCAACAGTGAAAATAATAGTTGAGCATCACTAAGTCTTTATTAGTTTGAACTCTAAGTGCTGGCATGTTTAGAGAGATAGCAAATCCTTCTGTCAGCAGGTATCAAATTTTGCTTCCCTGTGTAATTCTGGATCATCTAGATGATAACAGATTTCCTAATTGCTGCTTTTGTGTTTCTAAAGTAATGCCTCTCTAACCCACTTCAGCGAATGGTGAAGCAGTGATGGTTACAATGCAAGTGGGAGGCTGCATTTATCTCCCAGACTCTTTTGGAGGGCAGAAAGAATTAACAACCCAACCATCCAATTTTAACAGACTAAACTGCTTAAAACCAAACCTAAAAAAAAAAGCAAGGGATTAGCTAGAGACAGAATTTTATCATCTCAAAAAGAGGATATCAAGTAACTCTAGACACTATGATACAGGAATAGCTGCCAGACCAGCTTCTCCATCAGTATCAATTTGGCATAATTTCAGTGGATCCAGGCCAGCTTAAACCCTCTGAGATTTTAGTCTCTTCTGTTTATGGGCACACAAATTGCACACTGCTATAGTATGAACTTAATGCCTTGGACACCAAAGAGAGCAATGTGCACGATACTATTATTATGGCATCATTATTTATGCTACTTATGTAAATAACAATTTCCTCTACTTCCTCTAGGCAGATGTCTGAATTTTTTAAGATTCAAACTAATGAAAGAATACATTCCTTCTTACAGGGAAAACTCTCCATTTCTGCCCTTTGCTCCCAGTGCTGTCCAGTCACCACTTTCCTACACATGGTGATGAGGGGAAGGGGAGCAGATCAGCCTCAAAACCTCTGAGGCCTGGGTCTGATATTTTTTTTCCCAGAGACTTTGAGTGTGAACCTGGGTGAGTCACAAAGAGTAAGACTCAGCACCTAAAGCAGAGATATGGTGCTAGAATATCATTGTGTCTTAGTCTGTGCCTACCAGATGTTCAGCATCCCCCAGCTCAGGAGGCCTTACAAACCAGTGTAACACAGAAAAGGTGAAAGAATGTGCAAAACGAATGCAAACTGCTAATACTTTTGGTTAGTGTTTTCAGTCTTCTGTTTATGAATTTTTTTTGTTTAAATTTTTGTTTAAAATACTCTGCTATTTTAGGTGATGCTTTTGCTTCTTAGATCTTCCTCTGTCTTATCTATTGTTGGCCACTGCCGTGGACAAAGCTCCTGACAAGGGTGGCTTTGGCTCTCATATGGTATGGCAAATGTTACACTTTTAACAAGGCCAGATCTTCTGAACTGTTACATTTAGCATCAGATAAATTCATCACTTGACAGAAAAAAAGACACACAAAATTTTGCTGCCATCAATAGACAATGCAATAGTGTGCATTATTTATTGGAGGTGTTGGTCAAAAGGTTTTGCTCCATTCAGGAACCAGTCATGCAGCTACTTTTTACCAGTCAGAGAGCTCCACTGAGCTCACTCAAAGGAAATGAAAAACATAAATTTCAATACTGGGGAGGGGAAGAAAAATTTACATTTTATTAGGTTCTGTTAGTTTGAATACATCTGCTTGTTTTTATTGGAATATTTTCAAAATACATTTTCAGGAGCCTTTCAAAAATAACGACACTGGCATATTTAATGATTTTACTCACGGCTTTGGCCTTTAAAACTTCAGCATAGTAGGACCACTAATGTATTTGTTCTTTGATACTGGTTGATTGTCTTCCTTTACCCATATACAAGTATTTACACTTGAGCCTGTCTTCTAATTAAGATTTCACCCTGTTTATTTGTTCTGTAGCTGGCCCCAGTGCCCAAATGTCACTACTAGCTTTATTTTCATTTGCTTCATTACTGAAGGCAATGCTTCTTCCATCTGTTGCACCATGAGATGCAGCCCCCATATTGTGTTAGCTGTGAATATAAATACACCTGAAAAGGTATTTTCCTCCCATGCATGTTCGGGAGACTAATATTGTGCTCTATTCTTAGTCAAGAAGAATATAATTCCAATCCAAACTAGTCTCTGGAAGCTTTTGTTTCAGAGAATTCATGCTGCATAATATAACAGATGTACTAAAATAAATCAAGCTATTAGTGAGTGACAAGGACATTGTACCCCATTGAGGTGTTATTCTAGCTGTTCCCTTAATCATAGAATAATAGAATCACTTAGGTTGGAAGGGACTTTTCAGATCATTTTGTCCAACCATCAACCCAACGCTGAGAAAAATGATTACTAAATCATATCTCTAAGTTCTACATCTATCTGTCACATAAATATCCTTACCACTTCCCCCGGCAGCCTTTTCCACTGTTTGATAATGCTTTCAGTGAAGAAAGTTTTCCTAATATCCAGTCTAAAATGCCCCTGTAAGAACTTGAGGCCATTTCCTCTTGCCCTATCACTTGTTACCTGGGAGAAGAGGCTGACCCCGTATCTCTCTACAGCCTGCTTTTACATACTTGTAGAGCAATAAGGTCTCTCTTCAGCCTCCTTGTCTCCAGAATGAACACCTCCAGCTCTCTTAGCTGCCTGTCAAAGACTCGTGCTCCAGACCCCTTGCCAGCTTTCTCGCCCTTCTCTAAAACTACTCCAGTGCTACAATATCTGTTTTGGGCTGAGGGGTCCAAAACAACACATGAGGTGGAGCCGCATGAATGCCAAGTACAGGGTGATGATCACTTCCCTAGTGATCTTACCTTGATCCTGATACAGGCCAGGATGCTGGTGGCCTTCTTGGCCACCAGAGCACGTTGCTGGCTCATATTCATCTGGCAGTCCACCAGCACCCCCTGGTCCTTTTCTGACAGGCAGCTCTCCAGCCACTATTAAAGACTGTCTCTGTCTTACAAAGTGTCAGCCTGGACTCTGTCAAGCTGGGAATTTCATGCAGGCTTTTTTTCAACTATTTAAGAACACTGCAAGCAACTCAATAACTTTTAAAAAACAACCTTTCCTTCCTTCCCAAGATTTCAGAAGCTCCTCTCCTGCACAGAATCTTATTATATCCTCCAAAAAGTACCCCTACCTCATTTGAATTGAAGCATCCCTGAACTAACCAAGACAATTTGTGACACTATTTCAAGTGCCACAGGGCTCACACTGAGCTAACATCTTGGACAATGCCACATGTACATTGGTCCAAGAAGGAGCAAAGCAAATAAACAGCAGACAGTCAGATCCAAAACAATCATATCACAGCACATGGACTGCTTAGGCAGCACAGTGTGAAATTTTGGAAAAAATGGGCACATCACCCCAGGCATCTGACTTAGACAGCCATGCTTGCCTAGCAAAGCAGCATATGTCTCATTAACCTTGATAGCTTTGTAGGAGTTGCTGTTTTGGACAGAACAGAAGTGTTTTGAGGTATCTGCTGTTTTAGGCACAAAATGACTCTGTTAAGGTAAAAAAAAAATAAATTAAAAAAGCTTCCTGCATTGGAATCCTCTTTCTGCAACAAATATTTATGCAGGACATTGCAAAGAAAAAAAAAATCCTTTCTATTAATAGCTAAATTAATTAATTTAGTTACTTTGTTGCTTCAGGCGAGTGATGGAGGATCTTATTTTCAGATATTTATTCAATTTCCACAATTCCCTATCCGAAGTAATTGTCTTGGGGCAATTGTTACTTATTAGTTTTGCTTCATTGCTTTTTCTTGCTCCTGCTTTTTACCAAGTAGAATTCTAATTCTTGGAAGTGGAGCATATTATCCTGATTAGCCATATCTCCTTAATGACAACACTGGTTTGGCCTGCTCCCAGCTCTTAAAGACATGAATTGACATGAAGAAACAAAATACAGCAATAACCACCTGCAGAGTACCTTAGTGCCACTGACTTAGTGCCCATCTCAGCCTAAACCACTACAAATGGCAACACTGTTGAGCCATTTTGGTGGTCCCGGTGGGCTGTTCTTCCTAGATACTCCTCTGTAGAGACTCCAACTGCAAATTATTCCTAGCTGTCCCTAGATGTTTATCAATTTCCTCCTTCCTAAAGTCTTCTTTGGCCCATTTGGCTCACGTAAGTTTTCCTTAAGCTGGTTCAATAAAAAAGAACCAAATTAGCCTGTTCAGACTATTTATGCTAACTTGGCCGAGTCTGATGGATGCAGACTAGAAAACACTCTGACACAAAACTGCTTGCAAATATCAAGAGGGCAGGATATAGTGAGATAGAGCTGGGAGCAGACTGTGGACAGTGGCCTATCCCCCAGAACTATCACAAGCAGAAGATGCCATCTTGCACTAAAGCATGCTGGGGAAAGAAAAAGAGTACAATCCTATTTCATCATCTGTAAACTCAATGACAACTTCATATGAGAGAGGCCTGAATTGCTCAGGCATTGTGCAAGAATGTTTTCCAAATAAAACTGGAAATTTAGGCCAGTCTGGCCTGCCTGACCTACAGAAAAATGAATAAAACTGTCACTGGTAAATCAGGGCTTAAAACTCAGAAGTAAACATTTATGAAAATTTATATGAAAACTTTCAGAGTTAAGAGATCCTATGCCACTTTTGTAGTTATGCTTCATGAAATTCTACTATACTCCAAGTTGGAAGAGATAAAGAAGAAGTTTCTAAAACAGACTTGGTAAAAAAAGCTTCTGAAAATAGCAGTTGGGAAACTAATGTGATTTTATTAATTCCATAAACCAGCCTGTAAGCTGTAGACTGCAGTAAAAAACCCTAAAACCCCACAATATAAAAACTATAAGCTTAATCAGAAAAATCAAATAATAGCAAGAATATCAATACTAACTGATTCATACAGCAGGATAGAGCAGCAAAAGCAGAGAGATCAGGAGGACCAGTTGTAATTAAACCAGAATAGTGGCAAAAGTGTTATGAAAATAAACATGGATATACCTCATTGAGTTGAACTGTTTTTCTATGATGATTTGCTGACATTGAATAATGCCATTAATAAATATTCATTCCTTGTCTTAAAAATCTGTTAAGTTCAAATTACCTTCACTTGCAACCTTTGTTTTCCCACATCAGGTGGGCTGTTCTTCCTGACAAAGATATCTCCAGCCATCCCCTAAAGCTGCTTGGAATACTATTGAATTAAAATGAACCAAGCAAAGACTGGAAACAAAGCCATCAGCCATCCATTTATACCACTTAAAAAACTTACCAAAAAAATAACCCTGAAGTCCTGAACAAAAAGGAAAACCATGTAGAAAAGAACGATATCAAGAGAAACACTCCCTCATGTGTATTGATCTTTTTTTAAGGGGTGATATCAGGAGCAGCTGCTGAATTACATTAGTTTGCCAGACCTTCCTGATTAAGAGGATTACTGTCTCTAACACAAACAGGTAATAAGGAATGGCTGAGCACATTACAAGCCTGAATGAATTTAAACAAGACAAATACACATATTACCTCAGGATAAGTCATGCTCCCTGCATGCCTCTTATCTTATTATAAGGAATATTTTGAGTACTGCACAATGAGATATATGCTGTGCAACTGGCCACTAATTGGGCATGGAGGCTACATTTGAAGATCTGGATGCTCTGAAATGTGGATTAACTTGAGTATCAGATCATATAAAATAGAAATAATGTCTGAAATTCAATGTAATACCAACAAATGCCTTGCAATTACTGCTGATACCCTAGAGCTCATCATCCACAGAACCACAGAAACGCACCTTTGCAACATAAAAGACCTGTCTGGAAAAGGTCCTCCTTGATCAAGTCCAATTCCTGCTTCTGCAGAAAAACTAAAGCTACTGTGCATAAACTGCTCAAAGACTATCTTACAATTAGTTCAATTTGGCATTTCGTAACTGTTGGAAGGCAACACATTGAACCTGATCCTTCAATAGTTAGACTCATTCTTCTAAATCATTCTTCTAGCTGAAGCCTAGATATTGGCTTTTTCACCAGCCCAGTTCCTCTGTGTAAATTGCTCTTTTCCTTTGTAAATCAATTCTCATTACAGATTTACAGCAAGAACACAACTTCACCCACCAATCTCCATTTTGCTAAATAAACAATCCAATAGTTGTTTCAGTCTTTTTTGGTATGTTTGTTTCTCTTTTAGTTGGCTTTTTTGTACTTGCTGCAATGTCTTCATCAGCTTAAATATCAATGTCCTATATCATGCAGTAACAAATGGCTTCCTGGAAAATCAGATATATTGCATCAACCACATTGATCTTTCTAAAAGTTAAATGTATTATCAAGGACTGATATTAAGAAAATTTGACAGACTCCATTATATTTCCCTCTTTATCCCTTTTTGTATTTATCCCCCTATTTTGCTTCTATATCTATGTTTTAAAATACACTTCTGCATACTCCTGAGAAGAGACTTTGGTATCTCCAGAGCTTTTGAATACATGCAATTATTTTTTCTTCTTTCACAGTGTACAAGGTAGGTGTCATTTTCCAAATAAAGGACTATCTGTTGGTGAATAGACATTTGAGAGGCCCTTCCTATTCTCTGTGCCAATTTTCCAGTATTCTGTGACAGAGTAATCACGTCTGCCAAACTTCAGCACAGCAGCATCTTCCAGCTTTCCTCTCATGTCAGTGGTGATAATTGCCATGCTCATATCTTTGTTGCTATTATCTATTCTATCAACAGTACTCATAGATAATTGTATTGTATTGCAGCCTTCTCATTGTGTGGAAACTGAAAATGCAAAATTATTTTGACAATGGGTCCCACGTGCCAATGAATATTTCTAACAATCAAGCCCTTGAGGTCTCTGTCTACAGAGGTTTGTAGGTCATTCATTAAATCAATACCTTCATTCTCATTCAACTTAGGTGTGCCAGACACATAGACTTAGGTAAAACTAAAAAGATCATACAAGAAACAAAGACCTCTGCTGTTTCCCCTCTGTGCTGGTAAGCCACATTATGGAAAAGGTTTACAGATTAGCAGAAAATGGAGGTGCTGAAAACTTCCCACTTGATATCCAGGTTTCTTATACCCTTGATTGATTCTGGTAAGCATCCTAGAATAAGAATCACAGTAAGTGAATGCTTTCTTATCCTAAAGTGGTGGGTTGAATGCTTTGTTATCCTAAATTGGTGGGTATCACTGGTTTATCAGACACTCCTTACAGAAAGTCATTTCAATGCATATATATTGCATTTATATATAGTGTGTAGATAAGGATAATGCAGAGAAAGGGAAATATGTGTAGAAAAAAGGTGCAGTGTCAAATTTTAGCCATTTCCCATTGCACACTTTCCCACAGACACCAGCTCACAGCTCATGAGAGCAGTTGGACTGCACTGCCCCCTTGATGGGCAAATTCTTCGACCCATTTTCAGTGGGGAAATTGTAATTTTTAATGCAGTGACAGTTTTTCACCATCACAGTCTATGGGCTTACCCTATGATTTATTTGACATCTGCAGACATGCCTTTTCTTCCCTGTTAACAAAAAGTGTGATAGTCTGTAATATTTTGTTGACACCAAACTTTGTCTCAGACTTGGAAGGCTAAGTTCTCCAAGGCTTTCTGATTTTCTGCTTCATTACTTGTGACTTTTCAGGGTGATGCAGGTAGAAGAAAGCAGTGGATCAAGTTGATCCCTTCACTTAAGTAAGTAAATAGCATTTAGCATGCATAAATGTGACATCCATACATCTTTCAAAGAGATTTTTGACAGGAAGTGTCAGAACCCATAAAAACTCAAGAAATTTCTTGGAGAATTCAGAATGACTTAACTTTCCTATACATAGTCTCTAAGAAAGACACCTGGATCAAACAAGAAACTTGGGTGAGTTTGTCAGGGACTGCATTATCAACTCGGATTGGCTATCAAGTTCCTAAATGTCTCACTGTCAGGCACCTGACTGCATTTCCTGAAACAAATGGAGACCACAATGATGAAGGATTGCATCAAATTGCACTGCCTGGCATTTTCCAAAGCAGCATACACTTGCATGGGTGCCAGGCACCAGGAACTTGCAACTGGAGCATAACTTGAACTTTTAGAGCTGTCAGCCTTGAAGCCAAGTGGAGGCAGACAGGTCTCGGGGGATGTAAATCAAAATTATAGATCTTTTTACAGAAGCCTAATTTGTTCTTAAATACTCCCAGAGATGGAGACACTTCAACCACCCAAACCAGCCTGCTATGATGCTTCAGTTTCCTTTCTGCAGCTGCATTTTTCCCCCCAATGTCTCATATAAAGCTTTTTTTGCTTCCCCTATTTCACAACAAATATGAGAAAACAATATGGCAAGCTGAAATATTTCAAATTTAACACTATTAGTAAGCTGGTAAAAAGTAATGATAAAGGGGAGCATAGCTGAACACACAAGCAGGCATGGTTTCACAAGTGAAGACCTTTTGGTAAATTCTGCAAGTGTCAAAAATGAGACCTAAAAGAAAATTACAGTATACCAATTGGGACAAATGAAGCTCATTACTGCCAATGGCCTACATGCTATAAAATGGGTTAATATTGCTGCAGAAACCTTTTTGGTGTGTCCCTGTAATTAGCACAAAAGTATTATTATTGTAATTAGCTGAATCCCCTAGTTCCCAGTGCAGTGTTCATGGCTGTAAGCAGGTTAATGTGAAAATTAATTTGTGCTAATTCAGACAAGATCAGTGATGCCCAAACCAATCTGGTGGCAGTGGCATTTTGTGGAGTAACAGCATTTTCCTGTTGACTTACACAGGTCACCGAAGCTTCAAGAATGTCACATAAGCCCATCTCAGCTTTCATGTTTGAAAAAAAATCTTGTGATACTTCTCTGTCTTCTTTGGATAGCTTTATTTTGAAACTCACTCCTAAGTGAATAATCAATGAACTAGCCCTAGACATAGAAATTAAAGGAATAAAAAAATTGGGTAGCTTCTTTAGATTGTTCAAGGAGCTGGGTAGTCTGAAAACAGACTGTTCTCTAGGATGAGTTGCCTTTTAATTTTGAGAGGGTTATGTTTGCCTACTAGGGCAAGGCACAATGCCATATACACACAAGGAATAAGACAGAATTTTCTCGCAAAAAATCTTAAGTGCAAGAGACTACAGGAAAATTCAGATACTTGCACTTTTCCCCTTCTTAGTCATCCACAAGATTGGAAAGTAATAAAATTCCACTACCTAGAGAACAGAGAGAGAACATGGTTGAAGTGGAGCCAAATCAGGGGGTGGCTCAGTGTTAAGGGACAGGAAGAGAGGAGATAACTGGTTTCTGCGCCTGCTGCTTTTTATTCTTCCACTAAAAAAATAATGGCTTGCGGTGGACAGACAATTTCTGTTCCCTGTTAACATTAGGCTGTTACACTGTCATCACCTGCCAGCATAATAGGGCAAATTAAGCTTCACAGCTTGAACTAGGCTGTCTGGTAGCCGTGACTATTCTGGTACCATTTGGACAGTGACTAGCTATGCTAGGAATGGCTAATTAAGGTTTTTTTTGCTCTCCCTTCTGTAGTCTGTGTTAAACTCAACTTTTGCAACTTGCTTTGCTTGCCTTCCTTCAAAGAACTACAGTACCATATGAATATTTTTTTATCAATATCTAGAATTGTTTCTCCTTAAATTTAAAGCTGCAGTCTTTAGTCACCCTTCTGGAGGCATGTGCTACCACAGTAATGTGGAGGAAACAACCAGATCCTTACAATTTAGTCCCACTCCTGGATCCCTTTTTGTTCACTGCCCTCCCACCCTGTGCTTAGATGTGAGCAGATCGCAGGAGACTCATAAAGGCTGTTTCCAGTCTGTTTGGGTTATTCTTTTAGGGATTCTAAAGAGATGATCACCCTCACAGCTCATTTCAGGACCATCATCCTCTAGAGGACCTTCTCTCTCCATCCAATGCAGCAGGAGCTCAGTGAGCCAACGACCCTTCCTTGCCCTTACCAATATCAAAGGGGTTTTGTCTGTGCCCTGCAATTTCTCTTATAACAAATCAAAACCCAGATTTTCACATCTCTCGACCCTTCCAGTTACAAACTTAGAATGCAACTTCATAAAACACTACATTTTATGGTAAGATTAGTCTATAAGTCTCTGCTCCCAGTGGCCCATCAGTTATTTTCTGGGAGTGCACCATCAAAGCTTAGCTCTGTTTTAAATAAGCACAACAGTGAGACCTGTGAGCTGTGGTAAGGAGCTGCGTATGAGTGGAGGGAAGAGAAGTCTTCTTTGCATTTTTAGTAAGTGTAGCACCTCCAGAGCAAGCCAAGCCACAAAATTTTTCCCAGCTTCACCATCCCCTTTTTTGCTCCCTGGATCCATCCACGATCCCACTAGAGGCTCAGCAAAAGCCAGGAGACCCCCACACATCTCATAGCCCCCAGTGTGCCATGGGCTGGGGACCAATTACTCCATATTTCTTCACTTGCAAACTAACTGTTGCATGTGTTGATGTTCCCAGTGCCTGCTCTTTGCCCAGCTGGAGTCATTCATCCCTGCATTTCTCTCCTCCTTTCTGTTATCTGCTTCACCTCTTAAATTAATTGCTAAAACAATTTTTAAAGAATATGTAAGCATAATTTTTCTTCCTTTTCTTCAGCCTGTTCTTCTGTTGTTTTGTTTTGGCTTTTTTTATTTTAATTTATTTTTTTCCCAAAGCCTTCAGTATCCCACCTATTCCAGCTTTGCCAGGGACATGAGTTTTCTTTGAAGAACAGGTAAATTTGATTTGCCTTTCTATATATGCATTTGGGTAATTTTTTTTTCTTGTTTCCCTAACTTCTGCCAGTCTCCTATCATGCAGCAGATATCCACCTGAAGCTATCATTACTTTAGCTTTCCTTTTTACAAGGCAATTTTGTTGGAAGAAAATTGAGCTGAGAGATGCTGTATGGGGAGTAGAAAAAATAAAATTAATAAAGGGCAGTGAAACAAACTTTTTTTTTCTATAAAGTCTAACGTGTATCTTGCTGAAAGCTAGGCAAGTCACATTGCTTTATATACTTTATATACATTATTAAATATGTACTGTAAATATTTAAAATGGCAAAGGACAATAAAAAAGGCTTTGTTATTTCATTAAATGTAAAGCTGGGAATATCTTGCTCTTCCCAGCTTAGAAGACACATAAGAGGATGCCCTAATGACACCACAGAAATAATTTATAGTCAAGATTTCAACAGGGCATAATAGTTCAGTTCACTAAAAAAAAAAACCCATGTCTTTGAAATGATGAGCCTAGTTTGACTTTCATGTGTTATTAGCTCTCAGTAGAGCTGAAGCATTTAAATTGATTGTAACGAGACATTAGCAGACAGTGCTGCAAAGTACTCCTGGTTTTGAGACAGCTGGCTCAGGAGACCTCTAAAAGCATCCCAGCAGGAGGGGAGTAGCACACACTGACAAAGGGAAACAAAAATCTGCTCTGTAGAGGTCTGTTGGGCAGCTGGCCTGGCTGTGCAGGGCATGGCAAAGGGCTGCTCTGGAGGACAGCAGGAAAGGAGAGCAGCACCTCTCAAAGGCTGGGAAGGGATACCAAGGGGATTGCTGCTTAAGTATACCTATGTTTTCAAATATGCACAAATGAATTTCAGACAGATGCTAAAACAAAGAGAACTGTACCTCTAGGGGGGGAAAAAAAAAAAGATAAAATCAAAGCAGACTCCTCAAAGCGTTAATAACAATAATTACTTATCTCTCTGACAGCACAATGCCAAACCTCAGTCTATTCTGAGAATTAGAAAACTTATCTCACGACTTACCCCTCTGCTTCTTAATTTTCAAAATCCTGTTTCACTCTTGTTAATGTCTTCTAGTTTCCTTTACAGTTTAAATACAATTCAATGAAATGAAATTTTCTCTCTTTTCTCAATTTCTTTGCTATCAAATGACATCAAAAGCTTGGAACAATATTTCACAGTAACCCTGTTTTCATTAACTTGTAAGAATTTCATTGCTTTAAGACTGCTGCCAATGCTTGCGCATGTACATACACATCTTTTTTTTATTCATTTATAGTGACTGTATAACCTGAATTTCTAACACAAGTACACTGAAAAAAAAAAAAAATACTCTGAAGAACAACCACTGCAAATGTGACAGCTTCTAAGAATCATTCTGACTTTCATATTCCTCCTTCCCCCAGAGGTTGCTATTGTTGCTGGCTGAGGACACAGCTGTGGCTTGTTCACCAAGGGCAGGAAAGGCCTGGAGAAGGCAGTGGTGCCCGTTGGCAGTTTGATATCTTGCTGGAAAGCTTGTCAAGCTTATTTACATTTTAATTTGCATGCCAGCCTCTATGAGACTTTATATTTGGGTCCTGCTTTAAAATATCTCCTTTGCTATCATCACTACGACCTTTATGTGCCTTTCCGTGTCACCCTCAGGACTGGCAGCAAGAAATGCCAGGCTGACCGTGACATTTATCCAAATGGTTGGCTGCTTCTAAGGGTTTTTTTTGTTTTGTAAATATTTTTGTACTTATTTATAATTTCCTGTAGGAGTTTTAAGAAAGGTGCAAGCAATGCTGAGGGAAAATCACTTTTCTGTAAGACAGGAGCAAAGCTGGCAGTGTGTGCCACTTGATGGTGGCTGCTCCTGAGAGCAAAGAAATCAGGAGAGATGAAAGTGGGCATGACTGATTAATATTGACATTATTTTTACTGACAGACTGACAGCAGAACTTGGCAGGATTTTACCCACTGGCTAGTTAAGAGTACCATGGCCATAAACATGCCCTGCTCCCAGATAAATCAGGGCACAGGCACAGAAGTACAATGCATGCATTAGCCCTCAGCCTGTCAAGCTGCTACAACAATATGCAGTCTTTCTTATGCCCAAAATAATGCTGGTTGAAAATACATACAGATTACTCAAGGCTTTATGAGAATTACCTCTGTTGCACCTTTGGGTCATTACAGAAAAGACTGCAGTGAATATATTTTGGTAAATATAAGTAAAGCTTTCAAAGCTTCTAAACTATCTCTGGTTTACAGAGTGATATTTTTATTGTTGCTGGCTAATCCCAACTTTCTAATGAATTCATCCCCTTGGGATTTCCAAATACAGAAGCATTCTCTTCTTAGAGTTACAGAAAATACCTCTGGGGATAGAGACATCACAAACAATTTCTAACTCCGTAACTCCTGCATTTCTAATTAATTTTCTTATATAAAAGAAAATCTTTCTACCCTGTTCCTGTGAACAGCCACTGTAAGAATAAATTGGAAGAGGGGGGATTTAGGGTGGAGAGAAGAAAGAAATTCTTAATTTTGAGGGTGGTGAGACCTTGGAAGAGGTTGTGGGGTGTTTGAGGCATTGAGGGTTGGAACTAGATGATCTTGAAGGTCCCTTCCAACCCAAACCATTTTATGATTCTATGTATTGCTTAGAGTTACATGAAGAGTTGGTTTGGAAAGAAGAATATTTTTTTCTTAGGTCAGACTGCAGGGACAGTAAGGCCCGAGTTTCTGCAGATACCTGCTGTCTGAGACCATCTTAGAGGTTTATTTATTAATATGTTCCACACTATTATAGGGAAGCTGATCTTTCCTTTTCTTGAGTATCCACTTTAAAGCATCATCACAGAATCTCACATTAAATAAATAGCATTGAGCCTGAGTCAGTGTTTTCCAGCCTTTCCAAAGTAATAAATGGGAATATCATCAGGGCAACATCTGAACTTTTACATTTCAAGAGTTCAAATGTTTTCATAGCAGAGGAGTAGTCATATCAACACAGTGGGTAGATTAATGCATTATTTGTATGAGTGGAAAAACCAACATTTCTTCACGTTAAGGCACAAGAAGTCTTATGCTGGCTTCATATTTGAGGAGAACTAAGATGCAGGATAATTCTCCTGAAGTCTCCATCTCTTCCAGCCTGTTGATGCAAACTGTCTATATTGGCACCAGTCCTTTCTCTTCTGTAGGATAGTGTATGTTCATGGTAAGAGTAATAAACTATTATTTTATTTTGACCACTTTGAGGATTTTTGTGGTCTGTTTACCCCAGGTCAGACCCCCTTTACCATAGGAATCTTTCCAGGATGCATGGATCTGAAATGCCATCATTTCTGGTGGATGACACCATGATGACAGTATGTAATTTCAGTGCTGGAGGTGTCTGTCAACCCCTCTTACTCTATGTGACACAGATTCTTAACTGAGTATGCTGACCTAAGAGCAGAAACTGGCCTGGATACGTGATGGCTGAGCCAAGGATCTGGGAAAGAAATGGATGCACAAAACTTTGTGATGATGTCCCAGTTTTAAGCCTTGTCATTCTTCATCACAATTTCACCACAAAGTTTCGAAGGCATGAGCATGGACAACGCCAGAAGAAATAAAAAATTCTGGAAGGGCTGAGACATGCTGCCTACAGCTGGAAAGAAACTCAGCTTCTGAAGAGATCCAGGATCAAAGGACCTGGGAAATGTCAGTTGGATGTACTTCTATCATGTTACAAGGCTTGACATGGCAACTATGGGAGATCTGCAAAAGATCAGAGCCAATTATCAAAGTAATCCCATTTGGCCATAAAAATATCTAGTCATTTAATACTGCTAAGCCTTGTTTGTAATCACAGAGCTTAATGAGAACAACTTACACTGAAAGGAAAGAAGGGAAATCTCTGGAGTGGAAAGTCTGCTAAAGAGGACGTTAACAAATGCAAGTAAATTTGAGGTTTTAACTTCTTTTATATAGGTCATACACTATTCATAGCAGATTTTTTTTTTTATCAGGTGACCCAATGCCAAAGATGGCTTCAAGATTACAAAAGCACACTTTTGTTTTCATACTCTGTGCACGGAGGCAAGTCTCTCAATTAAGGAAAGGCTTCTTCTCTTTGAATGAGTTTCTGTTCAATTTCTGGCAGGCAGATTTCAGAAATAATTACCATCTATAGAAAGATGAAAAGCAGAAAAATCTAAAATTCTTGTTAGCTGTCAGAAAATCACAGTTGACTTGAATTCTAAGTGAGCATTTGGCAGATTTCAACCAAGGGGAAAAGATATTGGACAAAAGTGGTGTTGTTTAATTCAAAGTTTGAACCAGAATGGTATTTAGCAATGAGCAGGACATAAGACCTGGCAAGAGCCTGAGAAGTATTCTCAGAATACTGGAATTTTCATATTTTTGAGAAGACTGGCTCCTCATTGTCATGTTTAAGACATATTGGATGTCATGCTTCAAGTGCTATGGGATGGTTAGTCAACAGTGGCCATTAGTGCAACATATTAAAGATTTCAGTCAGACTACATTTTAAATTCCTGATGGAAGGGATTGAAGAAGATGGTTCTCAGCAGTTCCCAGTGAAAGGAGGAAGAGGTCATGGATAGAAAGTTAAATGCAGAAAATTCCAATTAAACTCTAGAAAAAGCTTTTTCTTTTATTCTGTGCTAAGGAAGAAGTTGGCCAGAGAGTCTGTGGAGATACTCAGAACCTGGCTGTACATGACCCTAAGTAACCTGCTCTTGCAGGGATGTTGAACTAGATGATCCAGCTGCCCTTCAGCCTGTTCTGTGACTGGGTGAAGCAAAAGGTCTATTTTTTTTGTGGTTATATATAAAAGTAATACACAAACAACACCCTTTCTCCTCTTCTGCTTAGAATCACAGGGCTGTCAAATCCCACCATCAAAATATTGTGTAGTTAACAACTTCAGTCCTTTAGATTGCAATGATCATTAGAATAAAGACAATATTACACTTAGATGTACTAGTGTCCTCTGGCTCATTATCCTCCCTGGTGATAATGTGCTGTTGAACAACTAGGTGCAGCAATATAAAGATTTAATGTCTGGCTATGTTTAATATCACATATCCTGATATTGGCAGTGCCCACGAAGGCTACAGGTCTGTCAGCATTTTCAAGGCTTTATAACAGCCATAAAAACTCATGAAGTATAAAAATGAGTCAACCAGCACTTATAATTGCTGGCATTTAGCACCAGAGATGATGACTAAGAATCTATATTTGAAATACCTGGAGTTGGTGGAGTCGAAGTACAAATCCTGGGGAGGATCAAATCAGCACAACATTTTTGTGAATTAAATACACCAAACTGTGAGAAACTTACTCAGTGTAGAACTTTTAGGTGAGCACTTAAAAATCAGACTTATTTTGCACTTGCACTACAGTGCTTTTCAGTTTCATTGAAAAGTGAGCATTGTTTTGACTTGGTTTTCCCTGAATGAGGAATATCACCAGGTTTAGCTCCTGCACTCTCATCACCAAAGGTGGCTGCATTTCACACTTTCAGAAATTGTTTAGGAACTACCCTGAGGCACCATTTTCCGTGGCAGATGTCATGTGTCTCATTTGCTCAAATAGAGTTTGACAGCATTTCTAATGGTCTTTCCTTACTGCATAAACCAACTTTTCAAAAAATTAAGCTGCAGCAAAAATTTAGGGTAGTATTATCAAAAGGACTCAGGAGTTTCTCCGTTAGAGAAAGAGCTTAATTTAAAAAAAGTGTCTCAAGAGTAAATATTAAATTTGTTCATACGTAGCAGTTTATGCTATGTGTCTGTATGGCAGTTTATGCTTTTAATATAAAGAATTGCCGATATTAAAACACACATGATATCATCAGTTACTAGTATATTGATTTTTATCCAAAAGAATCCTTATGCATTTCATGAACTCAGTGCTCTACAAACACTATATATTAATGGTATCCAGCTCAACAGTGTCAGTCACAATTACAGAAATGCTGCAAGTAAATCAAAGGCCAGAAGGACTGACTAAATTAAAATTGTGCCTGATCTGCAGATTGGGTAGATTGATTTAACTAAAACTTTATTTGAAAGACCTACAGATTGTTCCAGAGTCACAGTCAGCAAGAAGCATATCCACCAGATGTAATGCTGAATCAGCCCTCACAGATGTTAACTAGAGTTCAAGGCAGATGTTGACCACATTTGTGTTCTCAGGTTGCTTTTCAATTTGCATGTTTTTAGGTGTATGTAAACAGTGTAAGCAAGATAAGAATCAGGTTCCATATGTTTCCAGATCAGCACTTAGGCCTTTTACAATTTCCATTACTTAATTGAGTGAGTGCCATTAATAATTGAATTCAAGTTATTTTCTTGCATCTTAAACTAAAACGTCTAATTTTTCCTCAGGAAAACCTGTAAATTAAATATGTATCTGGGCTGACAAATCAAATTTTTTAATCTGAATTCAGTTTTCCTGAAGGGAGACAATTTTTCAACACAGATATTCAAACATTATCCCTTTTGCCCCTCAAATGACAGCTTTGGGCAATTGAAAACTGATGGGGAGAAGAGGAAGAAGAAATGTTGTTAACAAACTAGCAATTAGAAACAATTATATGGTTTCTGTCAAATGTTTCCAGGTGTTGTTTTTGGAAGTTTCACTTTTAAGCTGCTGCTATAAATCTGAAAGCTTTGCAGCAATGTAGAAGGATATATTTTTTTCAGCAGCATCTACATCAGGTTTTATGTTCTGATTTTATTTTTCATAAAGATCTCTCTCTTTTACAAATACGTTAGCACATAGTTGAAAGATGACAACAGGAATTAAAAAAAGGAGAATTTATATATATCTGAACTAACTGGACGTCTGGTATTCTGGGCCTCTGACATCAAATATCAGGTATATTTTGCCCTCATTGTATACTTTTAAAATAACCCCTAACTATACCAGAACTCAGCATGATCTGGGATCTCAGATAAGGTAACCTAACCCTGGGATTAAAAGAAGGTGTGTGAGAGAGACAGAAGGTAAAAGTACTACTATTTGATAGATTCAAAGGAAAATATGCCAGACAGCTGATTAAATTTATGTAAAAAATGTCTTAAAATTTTTTCTTTTCATGCTTCATATGCTAAAAATTAATTCTTGATCAAACCTTTACACTAGAGTTAGTTGACAAGCTTGCAGACAACATCTACAATCCAAACTTGTTTCATCCTCTATTAACCAAGCATATTAAAAATAAGCTGAAGCAAGAAAGGTCAGTGTTTCAGTCTCAATAAGTTCAGGTGTTTCTTTGGGCAGACACTGAATCATGCTTCATACTAAACATCTCAAACAGTTAAGTGTTGGATTTTAGGTCTTATAAAAGCCAGACTAGAATAGGAATGGTAGATAAACCTGAACTAAAATTTATACACTAGCTTCACGATCATTTTATTAGAAAATGCATAAAAACATGCAGTCCTGCCTTTCCTCTGCCCTCCAGCCCTTCTACTTCTGCTATTTCATACTGCTACCACTCCATATGTATGCACTGAAATGAATTTAATAAAAACAAAGCAGAATTTATTTACAGCTCTGGAAATACAGGTGAAAGCTGACTAAATTTTGTCATTCCAGTAGTCAGGTGTGAGTAGCAAGAAATGAAAGAATAAAAAACACATGAAGATATCTGAGTGGAAAATATTTGATCCATATAAACAACATATAGATGCTACCATCAAAATATCTGAGTTGCTCCAGAAAGTTGCTTCGAGAATCTCATAAAACTAGATCAGTCTAGCATTATAACTCAAAGATGATAAAATTTCAACTAGTACAGAAGAAAGCAAACATTAACAGGAAACACTTAAATTACATTTTGTACTCCTGAGCAATTTCTTTAGTTTGAACAAGAACATTTAAGAACATCCACAGAAAATATTTGCATTTTTAAATGACAAATTGCAAAATATTTTGAAAAGAAAGTAATTCCATGCCTGGAAATTCTGTTTTGGTGTAGGAGTACTAGTTTCTCGCTGTCTTCTGAAGCTGAGGTCAGTGTTGCATGGGTACATTCAACCAAAGTATTTAACTCATGTAGTTTCTCCTCAAAGAGGAGAAGAAAAATGCAACTGCTGGTAAAAGCTCATTTTTACTGAATGCCACCTACTAATAATTTTGCTTTACATTTCTGAACCACAGCCCTACCCAAAGGCAGCAGCAGCCAGTGTATGCCCTCATTTCTCTATGCAATGGCTATCAGAAGTAGCCACTTGAGAAAGGCAAGGACAAGCCTGGGGACAATAAGGAGATTAATTTTGCCCACTCCCGTTTTCCTTTCTTGAGGAATATTTTGCAAGTGGAAGATGCAGATAAACAAACTGAGTGTAACAGTAATTTAAATAAACACAAAGTAAAAAAACCATTTAGATGAAAAGGTAGTGTATACTAGATTGATGATATTTATGTGCATGCTTTCTTAAAACAGCTAGAAGTAGTTTTTTTGGAAGAAAGTAGAGATTTTCTTTAGTGAGTAATACCTTAGTTACTTTTCTTAGGCAGTGCTAGGTAGAAACATCTGCTCCTCAGTATTACTAACAGCTCTGAATGTTTTTTCTACTCATACATATTACTGAATGTAGCAAAGATGCCTCTAAGATTAGAATTTCCTTAAAATATAGCAATAAATAGCTGTAAAACAAAAAAAAAACAGTAACAAAGTGAGCTGATTACAATCTGCCTGGCTACTCATTCAGTTTCAGCATGTGGTTGCACACAACAACAGTTCAATCAGTTCTTTATTATTTCGTAATGTTAAAGGTTATTACCACAACATTAAAAAAAGGATAATAGTGGATTCTTAAATTAGCATTTGCTCAGCTCAAATACCAGTGCACTAATCTCTTTCTTTAAAACCTAGCACAAACAGTATTGTAAATCATACTTAGGGAGTGCTGGGCTTCCATTGTCTTGCTAACAAGAAGCATTGCATTGGAGGCACAGCCACGAATTAGAAGCGACACACTCTGTCATGTCCCACTCTGTCACTTCACACATTCTTCAAAGACAAGACACTGAGAAGTGGGATGTAAAAATGACATTAAGTCTAAGGATTTTAAAACTGTTGTCAATCCAGATTATGCTCACACTTGGCTAAAATGATGGGAGATTTCTGCTAATACTAAGAAAGTATTCTGGGAACGAGGACTCCAGTTGCAGTTTTATCAATCTGGCTGTTGAGTGAAGGCACTGGTAATTCTGAAGGAGAAATACTGTGATGACATGAGTATTTCCTTGTAGTACAAAGCAAAAAGCTGTATACTAATATTAAGCTACAGGCCACCAACTAATAACCTGAAGTCTGCATAGTATAGAGGATAGTATGCCACTGTTGATTAGACAATGAGTGGATCTGCCACATCGCAGCACCATTCCTGTTGGCCTGCTGGCAAACAGAGCAACAAACATACTTCATCTTTGACAGTCCCATCTTTGATATTTATTAGAATAATATAGAATCATGGAATGGTTTGGGTTGGAAGTGACCTCACAGATCATCTAGTTCCAACCCCCTTGACAAGGGCAGAGACACCTTCCACTAGACCAGGTTGCTCAATGCCTCATCCAGCCTGGCCTTACACTCTTCCAGGGAGGGGTCATCCACAACCTCTCTGAGCAGTGTCTCACCAACCTTACAGTGAAGAACTTCTTTCTGTTTTCTAGGCAAGAGAGAAAAGAGAAGACCAGAAGAACAGTATGTATTTAGGAGGGCTTTCAGCCTGCAATCTAATGGGATTACGACCACTTTCACATATATAAGGCAATCTCCACAGAATTTATTTTTGCCACATGCATATGATACAGAAAAAATGGCAAGTGTTCACCTAGAGCAATACATAGTGACTGTCAGTGCAGCTCATTCTAATAATATCTATTATTTTCCTGCAGAATTCATACTTTTAGAGCCTTTCCTAGAGCTGATCCTGGATGTGAGTTGAATCCTACATCTTTGTTTATAGGCGCCTTCTCCATAGGTTGTAACTATTCCGTGGTGGAGAGACAGCCATAGCAACCAGCACCATACATATCTCCTCAGATGACAGAGAAACCCCTTTCAAAGCGAACATGAGCAGCTGTTCTCTAGAAAAGCACCCAGGACTGACACTGTTCATGTGGTTGGTCATATAGACTTGCAGAGTACCTGTATTACTGTACTTCATAGACATCTGGCTACAAGTGAGTTTTGGTGCTGAATTCTACAGAATCATCTCTGTTCCTCTGGAGCACGCTCTCCTCATCTTCATGCTCCAAGAACAGAAAGATCTGCTTGTCATATTTTTTTTCCACAGCAAATACAACTTCCATTAAAAGCTCATTTTCTTTATTTTTTAAAAACTTTTTTAACTTTAGCATCATGCATCCAGATACTGAGAGCTACTAAACCAATCAAGAAATCATGTCCCTAAATGAATTAAAGTTAGCATTAGCATGATGTATTTTGCTTACAAGTGAATCTTATGTTGTTTTTATAACTTGAATATCCTGCTTGTACAATCATACAAGATCTCAAAAAATCTTTTTGGCAGGATTAGGCCTTTGCATGTATTTCCCTCCCAACACAAAGAACAGATCAACATCAAAGAGCATGTTGTGGTTACAAACCTGCTTGCTGTCTACTCCAGTTGCCACATTCATCCCTTTCACGCACTATATGTTTGATAATCCTTTTAAATGCTGTTTCTCCATTTATCTACGTGGACATACAAAAAACCCTACTGTTTTCAATTGATGTATCATTATCTTTTACTATGTTCTGCCTGTTCCTTGCCATAAGTTACACTGGCTACTGCTAACATTGCAGACAACGTGTCTAAGCTATCACTGCATCCCACCTTCCCACTGAAAGACTCCTCCTCGAAAGAGCACATCACTATGATTGCTGGTGTCTGTATGGATTTGTTTCACCCCTGCCCCAACTACCAAATTCAGACCTGAGAACACTGCAAAATAGCATGCAAATGTCACTTTATCAGTCTATTCAATACAAAGTTAGAAGGAATTTAATATACAGTTACGAGTTTTTAATCCTTTGCACTAGAGCTTTATGCTCAAGACACAGTATAATAAATGTCTTGTTTAAAAGTATAATTTGTTTATATTTAAGTGCTTGAAAGTTGAAAATAAACATGTTGCTGGCACAGAAATGTGTGTTTGCACATCCCTTCTGCAATCTCCAGTCACTGTGACACAGACAAAGAGCACAGTCCCACAACTGCACAGTCCCACATTAGCTTTATTTATCACTAACTAGAAAATAACTCTCCAAAGAGTAGTGCTGGGTTATCCAACACTCTGTTCCACCAAAAATATTGACCATCAGCTGTTGTGGGACTTCACAGCAGACCTGAAGGTCAGAAGACCTGAGGTATTTCATACCAAAGAGAAAAGAAAAAAAAGATCAATTCCAAAGCTAAAGATTTTTTTTTCAAGATGTTTTCCCCCAGGTATCTGTATTTTAGATGAAAGATAACCTGAACATAGGTGTGCCTTGGCTGCTTTCAGCTGTAACCAAAAGGCAAAAGCTGAGAAAGAGCAGATTTCTGCTATGTGAGAGTGTGCATCTACCCTAAAATATTTTCTCTATTTGGAGATGAATTGGAAGCCTTCTTGGAGTTGTGGTGCAGAGTGTTTCCAGCAGGATGTACCACTGACCACATGGATGGATGTTATCTGGACAAGACCTGGTGGCTAAAGGGGATTTAAGGAGATCCATGGAGAGCACTGCTGCTGCTTTCTGAGATGTGAAAGGCACAGATTGCAGTAGGAAACTCATATTCAGATACAACAGCTGTGGTCTCCAGACCAGAGAGAATTTAAAATACAGTTCTAATTCACTGCTCTTCTTCCTTCAGCAGCACTCCCAGGTGACGAACACAAAGGAGTAGTGGGCATGTCTGGGATAAAAAGTGATTTTTGCCACATCCCCTGGCTATTTTCTTTTTGGTTGGCCACAGTTCTATCTGGAATGAACCTCAAGAAGCTGATCACATCTGTGCCCAAGTCTTCATCCAACTGCCTGCAGACTGAACTAGTTGGAAGCTTAATATATTGTGCTATAACAAATAGTGAGTCTGGAGCTCTGGTGCCCACAAGAGCCATATGCCTATATCATAACTTTCTCCTTTTAGGGCTGCTTTTCCTGTCCTAATTTATACTTCCTCAGTTACAGTACATACATTTACATGGTTAATGTTCAGCTCACTGAGATTACACCATGGTGATGCATGCAATATAAATGCCTAGACAGATGGATGCAAAAATCACAGATTTCTGAAAGGAGGAGAACTTGCAAAGCCAAAAGCTCACACTTCAAGAAAACTCATTTGCTAGCAAAGAGGTCACTGAAAATAGATCTGAATGCTTAAAAAGCAGAGAAATGCTCTTAAATAAAGCACTGCTGACAAAGGTATATACTCTTTCCTGGAAATAGGGTCTAGTCTGTTAGCCTGCTAGGAAATGATCTCCTTAAGAAATTCTGGGGTTTTTCTTTCAAATCCATGATTTATATAGAGTAAGTGCAAATCTGTTCTGCAATAGAAGTCTGTGGCAAAGGCCACTTTAAATAGAAAATGATGCTAAAATAAGACACCTTATTATTTAAAACAGTATCTGTCCTGCAACTTCTATGCCTGACATATAAATCAGGAAATAGATTATTTCTAAATAAGAAGTCACAATACAAGTTGAAATCCCAACAGAGTAAGCAGTTTGGACTGATATCAGAGGAGAGGTCTCTGGAAAGGAGAGGCTCTCTCTGGTTATCAGTAATACAGCAACTAGACAACAGGTCCTGTTCTACCAAGCCCTTTTGATGTTTTGATAAAACAAACTTCCCTTTCCAACTCATGTGGGAGAAGAATAATCAGAACAGGAACAGAGGGACAGGAGTGATGATTGTTCATTTGCTAATACTTCTACTGATAAGACCAAAAGTAAAATTGTCCCTCATGACCACCTGCCTCTCCTGGGGAGGGACACAGGTATTGTACAGCAATGCCAATATTACAGTTTCATAAACTCTGCTTTTTGTTTCTTTTCTGCTTAAAACAAAGCAAAAAAAATAAAAAATCACCAGCTTTCTGATCTTTAGAGGTTCCTGGTAAATCGATCTGGATAGATACTAAAGATGCTTTCTTGGAAAGATACAGAGCAAAGCAAGAGCTAATTAGAGCAAATAATCTAAAGCTGCATAAATTTGAAAAGTAATGCACACATTATAGGAAATAAAGCTTTCCCTGCCTAGCTGCATTATATCGTGTTTCTTGCACTTTCTTCCAAAGTCTCCCTTTGCCTTTCATCTTACACATATTTCAGCACTGTTGTTATGCAAGATGAGAAATCATTCATTTTAATGGGATATTGAGCATATTACCACAAAACCAGAGAGAGGCTACCATTTTACTGATTATCTAATTAAAAAGCTCCACAATACGAACTCTTTACAGCCTTTCTCTGCACACAAAAGATTTAAAGCTGCATCTGAAAAGCCACATCTACATAAAGGCAAAGAATTTGTAAATGCATCTGATTTTAGCTTTTTTTTCTGTTTCTTTCTCTTGTTACAACAGCCACAGCTGTTGCACTCTTAAACCACTAATAAAAGCAATTAAATGACAGGTAGATTTGCTGTTTTGTAGCTTCTTTGAACCCCTGACACACTCACTAAAGGAAAGTAACTTTAGCTCGAAAAGAGATCCTCGCAGCACGATGGTGAATAATTCATCATTGCATTTTCCTTTTCATCTCGTTTTTTCTCTGCCAGTTAACGTACACAACTGAAAATATTGCAAAATCTAAAAACAACCACAGACACGGACTTCCAGCAGCAAAACACACATAAAAACTAGCAGGCAGGTTTCCCCAGCTTATATAATAACAGCGTTAGCTCAGCAGAACCCCCATCACTCACCGAGGGCTGAATTCACTTGAACAAAAGCAGAGCCCCGTCACCAAACGCAGCTTCGCAGGACTCTTAATGCGAGATGCTCTTGTCGGCTGTTCAGTTCACACTTGCCTTTATAACTAAGCCAACCAACAACATGCAGTTGCTGAACCTGATGAATTATAAAACGGTAGCTCCCAGACTCTCATATTTTACATCACAGGGGGTGGTCATCCAGCACACACACTGCCTGTGTACATATATTCTGCTATAACTCATCCTGATAAACACATCAGTGCTGGCAGCACTGACAGTAATTGGTGCTCAGGATGTACAAGCACAAACCGATGGAGCACACTCCCACCTTCTGCTCTCCGCCACATCTCCACCTGTCAATCACTGCACCTTGTTAAGGTGGAATGATCAACTGCACTCCAGTGGAGAGGCAAAATTTGGAGGAGAAACCATCTACCAACACAAATTCTTCACTTAAACATTTCTTAATTTGGTGGCAAATGTAGCTTCAGCCTCCTCCAGATAGAGTTTTCCCAGTGTTTTATTTTATTTTCTTTTCATATCTTTTCATAAAATCTTCCCTTCTTAAAGGCACAGATCTTTTTTAGTGACTAACACAAGGTTTGCAACTTCCATTATCGTGAATGGAAATTATTCTGGCAAATTTCATGGACATTAGCAAGAATAACCTAAAAGCATTATTGCAGGCAGAATCACTATTAAAACCAATGTACTTGTTAAGTGGAACTATTTGTACATTTTAAAAGCCTCTTAAAAATGCTGATAGGTTTTAAGAATGTCCTCTATGTTCTAAGTATATATTTGTAATGCCCTTCACTTTTCTAACACTTCTTTTTTCATATGCTTTCTTTGGTAAATGTATAGACATAAAATAACAGTTAAAACCAATAAAACTTAGACCCATTAACACAATCATTTAAAGCAAAGACTTTCAAATGGGATTAATTACAGCAATAGTACTCACAATTGTTGCACATGCTACAAATTAACACTCAGAATTAGTTCTTAACAAGCAAAAGTAGTTGTGGTAACAGCAGAGCACAGCCAGGGATCAGTCATGGGAAAGGGGTTTGTATGGCAAAGTCTCCTACAACACAGCAGAAGTTCCTCTTTTGGAGTTGAGCTCCAAGAATTTAGCATGTGTTCTACACTGATTCAAGGCTATTCGTATGAGACTGGAGTGTGAATGGATGCTTTATTCAGGAAAATTTTCTATTTCTACATCACTGTTGACAATTCCTAAGAGAGCTCCATTTGGAGCCTGAACTTGATCCAGCTCCTTTAATTCCCCCATGCCTATACAACTCCCCCAGCATTTGGTACCACCAAGAAAGGCTGTGCTTGGAAAGGTGAGCACAGTTGTGTGATGGGCTCGGCATCACCCAGATGCTTTTCCACTAACAACTGGGCTGAGGAATGCAAATGAAGGCTGTACCAGCAGCCCCAGGCAGAAACCCAACCCTTCTCACCATCTGGACCAACTGATGTGCGTCATGATGTGGGAACAGGGTGTTGCATTTCATGCATAGCAAAGGCAAGTCCTATATATATCCATTTCCTCCTGTCTTCAGCTGCTTGTCCCCCTCATTCCTCATTGGTGTCTTTATGTTCAGCACCTTCACTATCCAAGAAAATATTCACTAAAGACTAGAAGCATGAGCAGTCTTTCTGCACATGCTATGGGCTCCTATGACAGTGGGAATAAAATAAAAGTTGTACGAAAGAAAAGCTGGATGTCATTGGGTGGCAGACTATGGGGGAGACATATCAGGACTTAATCAGAGTAATGGTTTTGATGTCCCTGTCTTTCTCAGAGGAAAGGGCAGCTGAGATCCAGTAATTGGATTCTCCAGCGATGCTGACTGGGAATAATCCAATATGGGCAAAGAATATTCCAAATGACAGACCCTGGCTCATTCAGAAGCAGCAAAAATATCTGTTCCACTGAATTTTGCCTTATGGAGCCAAATTCTATTCTCATGGGGTTCACACATTTCACTTGCAAATTATGGAGGTTCTCTAGAGTGGCCCAAGCACAAATTTGTTTTCTTGTGCACTAATTAGGGTTTTCTGACCTATTTTTCATAAAGGACAGGTTTCAAACCATATGTGCCAGAATGCCCTCAATGGCATCTGTTATCCTATTTGTTTTTTCCTAAACATTTAGCTTTGAAGATGGTTCCCAGTGATCTGCAAGAACATGACACTGCCTTCTGATTTGATGTAGTGTGATTCAAGACATAAGAAACGCTCGACTGAATCTACTCGACCAATATAACGTTCACCATAAAATTCAACTCCCATGTACTGAGGCACAGGTTTGTAAAGCTGACCAGGACCATATTTCATGGCTGTGTGTAGGTGGCATCCATAAACCACAGCCTGCAGCATTACATGAGAGCTACGATTCCAAGAAAAATTTCTACCCCATTTCAAACTTACAATTTTTATATAGCTATCCTGGCTTCCACGTTACCTCTCCTTGGGAAATACTTCATAGCTGATACTGCCTCAACATCCCACTGTGTGGTGCTCTGTAAAGCCACTGCCTTCTCAGTGAATGGATACATCCATTGCATAAACCCTTGGCCTTGGGGCTCTGCTCACACGTTTCGGTGCAGAGTGAGAGATTTCACATTCAAACATTCTCACTTCACTGACAGGTGTGTGAAAATCCCATATGGCTGCCAAATTTCTGTTATCCCTACCTGTATACATAGTACATATTTTTAAGGCATTTGTAGCAAACATTCAGTACTGGCTTTGAGGTTCTTCACTTCAAGCTTCAAACTAGAAATGAGCTAAAAATGAAAAGCCAGAAAGGCAAAAATGTTCCCATTTGCTGCCAAAAACATGACTTCTTTCTTCCATAGTCACATGTACTTTATTGAATACACAGCACGGACATCCTGTTTGCTATCTAAAGTCAGCACACGGATCACTGGGGAAAATTCTGGACATATAGCTGGAATAACAAGAGTCAATCCTCGGGTCAAAAAGCAATTAAGGAAACTTCAAATTAAGACTAACTACAGGCAAATGTTCTTCACCATGAATCACAGATTACCTAGTACAGTTAACATGCATCTCAATGAAACAAAACTGGATCCCCTGGGTCTTCACAATGTGGACCCAGACGTACAGGTAAATAAATAGACACAAACAGAGATAATTACAAAGTTATATCAGATGGAATGGAGGATCAATATGCTGGTCAGTTATTCTTGCCATGTAGCCTAAGAAGCCAGCATGCAAGATAAAGAGGTGTTCACTCAATATTTTGCACTTAGCAGTTGTGTTGTTAAATTCCTCTTGCCAAATTAACATTGGCTATAGGAAATGCTCTTTCACCTGATAGCCTGTTGATGGCAGAGTGCATCTCTAAAGCAAAGACTCAGAAGGGTTTAAAAAAGTACTGGACATTTATCAGACAACAACATCCAAAACAATAACAGGAAACCTAAGCTTAACAGTGAACAGGAGATCTAAAGAACTTTGGAGTTCATTGATTCTCTTTTGACCTCAGACTCAACCCATTGCTCCACTGCAGCAATTCACAACAACCCAGTTTCTCCTGTGCTGCTTACAAGACAAAATCCAGAATTTCAGTGGTTGCAGTTCACTTAGCAGGTCAAATCCCACCTTATTCCCAGCTAAGGCTCTCCCTCTCTTATCCAGTGAAGAAAATCAGTTGAGCATACTTGTAGTACTTGTAAAGGTCTTTTATTGCATTTGATAAAGGTAACCACTAGTTAACGTCAATTTCAACACCTACACTCCCTGAGAGGTAGTAGGGTGAGATAGGGTCATTGTTGTACCTTTTGAGTACAGAAAACTATCAAACTTTTAATTCCAGCTGAGACCACTGAGGATATATAATTTCACAAGCCACTCTACTGCCTGTGCTCTGAATCCATTGAGAATTTTTCCTTTTATAAATACATGGTACAATAGCGCTGCACACTGAGTCAGACAGATTTCATTGCTCCAACTTACATACATCATGCATTGCAAAATAAACAGCAGTGACAATGTAAATGAACTTAATTGCCACAGCAAGGCAATGGAGAAATCAATTTCCTCTCAACGTTGTGCACTTGCAATTCAATTTACGAACGGTTTTTAAATGGAGTTTCAGTTTCTAAGATTAATCCTTGTAAGTAGAAATGAATAAAATCGTATATTTAAATTAATAAATTAGCTGGCATAGGACTTTGAAGAAATAAAGGACTGTACAAGAGATGTTACTATAATAATATTTTTCTTAATTACAATGCTTTTCTTCCTCAAGTGAAATCTTTTTGCTGTAAGTGCAGAGTGCAAGCCCAAGTCCTCTATCAGAATAAGGACTGTGTTTGAAAAGAAAATTCATAAAAAAAGGAATTAAAGAGGATATTCAACTAGTCTGAATGAACAGATACCCAAGAGAGCAATTCCAGCTGATCAAGGGCAACGAAAAGAACTGGCTTTGCTAGTTAGGAAAGCTGAACTCTCTTAATGGAGGCTTCATAGTCTCAAGAATATGAATGATCTTATCAGTAATAAAGAGCTGCTAAAAGGAAGGAAGGACAGATGGCACTTTCCCTAGAGCCTCTGGAAAGGCTGCCTGGATTTAATTTGAAAAGCCTTTTATCGCACCCCACGAACCCAGAATATTCCGGCAACTAATTTGAAAGCCAGTGGATAGCTCAGGAACAGTTTGAGACTTCATAGAAGTGCTGTCTTCTTGTACAACTGTGATTGAGTCAGCTGGTTAAAAGAACAGAAACTTGAATGATAAGTTTCAGCATCTATAATTGAAGGATTTTGTTGTCTGGACTTCCATTTCCCCATTGTTTTCTTTCTTCCTTTTTCTTTTAAATGAATTAAAGTTGCCTGAAACTCAATATCCAAACCAAACCATTAAACCAGAGGAAGGCACTCTTAGATTAGACATCAGGAAGAAGTTCTTCACCATGAGGGTGGTGAGGCAATGGAATAGGCTGTCCAGAGAGGTGGGTGATCCCCCATCCCTGGAAGCATTCAGGTCCAGGCTTGATGAGGCTCTAAGCAGCCTGATCTAGTGCAAGATGTCCCTGGTTACTGCAGGGGGTTGGACTAGATGACCTTTAAAGGTCCCTTCCAATCCATTCTATAATTCTATGATTCATTACTACCTCCAAGAGCTGGAAAAGCAGCTCAAGGTCCGCTTTCTGTGAGGTAAAAGAATTAATTCAGTAGCAAACCAGACAAGCATCTTTTACACAAACAGAAGGTCACACAGGCAGTTCCTTGGTGTGGAGAGCAAATGAGTTAACAGCTTTGTATGGCAAAGAATGGCAGAGTGACATGAAGATCCTCCTGCGATTCGCAGTTTAACTCTGCATGCACCCTGTTGTGGGAGGAGTAGGTGGCTGAATTGGGGAAGAAGTACAGCACAGGAATGATACACTTGACTCCTCTGAGGATGGTGATGAAAATCTGTCAACTTGGCCCGTTACCTACAGCAATCGCTGACGCATGGAGAAAGCAACAGCTCTACAGACATCCTGTTAAGAGGCAGGGTATGCAGGGTGGAGAGAGCAGATCTGCTTTACTGAAGAAGCCCCCAGCAGTGCCAAGGGACTGTCCATGGACATGAACACAGAACAGTCTTCATGAGAAAACTGTGGAATTCAGGCCTCCATTTGGGATGGATTGCAAAGAACTCCCATCTAAGTGGCATTCCACCCTGCCCATGACAACGAACTCACACAGGAATCAGTACGTGCACTCTTTTAGATGAAGTTTTCCCCTCCCACAGTTTTCTTTCAGGAAAGAAAATTTGAAGCCTGGATGACTAACCACAATACAGATGGCAGAGCAATGTAGAGCTACCCATGCTGGCTCCAGATGAACTAGATTAGATGACACCATGAGTGAAATTAACCTACTTGTCTCAAATTCCAGGCTGTGCTGCTCTTGGAGCCTGAACATTTAAGGCAGTTTGTGCTTCAGACACACCAGGGAAGGACAGTAGGTGATACTCAAGTGAGGTCTGTGCCAGCCTTTATTGTAAAATTTACTTTTGCAAATTTTTTTGCCATTTCTTGCCAATCCACCAAGAAAGTAGCTCCCAGCAAGGAGGAACAGATGCAATTGCAAAAGCATCAGAGTGAAGTAATGCCCTGAAAAGAAAGGAGGAAAGAATTGCTCTTCTGGGATATGGCAAACCCTCCTTCAGCTCAGCGGGAAGCATCTGTAGCCTGGCATGGTTCACAAGATTGCCCAAACTGCAGATTTTACTGTCTTGCCTCTAATGTCAGATCAATTAATTAAGCTCTCACCAGTTCACTTTTTGGTTAGCAAAGGGTGATGGCACCCTGGTGAACCTTCTGTGAGGAGATGTTCCTAAGCAGTCATTCTTGAAATTTTTGGGCATTGTGAAGGTGTGAAAGACAATGGTACTCCAGTAACCACAAACAGGGAACTGTCTGTCACCCATCACATTTGTACCTAGCAGCTTCATTCCACAGAATCTCAGCTGAGTTGAGCATATACAGACAAGCCACCATTTAATAACGATTGTGTCTGATGGGACCCAGGAACCCGAACACTGATTAGATGCCTGTTCTTGAACTACTTATAGCTCTAGGGTTAATTAGGATTGGGAAAATGCTCTAAGACGTATAACTGAAGAGCTGAAGAATTAAAGGAGGTGAAATATAAATACCTCTTGTCACTACAGCATCATAATCTCTGAGTGAAACCCTACTGAAATAACTCCCTGTGTAGATAAAACAAGAGCATTTGTTAGTGTTTTTTAAATTATGTAATTTGATTCATTAGGAAATAAGGAAGAACTGAACTGAGAGACTGTACACCGTAAAGGTGAGGATGGGCATTTCTCAGTGCTTAAATTTATACCACTCTACTGCTCTTCTCTGACTGGTGTTCTGCCAGGTGCTTGAAACCACATGGAAAATACAGGTCAAGGATATAAGATAAGAGCCATAGTAAGATTAACAAAGCTCTTGCCTTCTCTCTCTTGTGGTAACACCTCCACAGCTTTTTTGGCAGAGCTTGGAAAAGTAAAGAAGGAGAAAATGGCAGTGAGTGAGAATCTGGAACATTGTTGAAATTTCATCCCTGGGATGGACATTGCTTCTGTGACTCAGTTTCTCATCTCAGCACTGCTCCATGCAAGGGCTGTGATGATAAACTAAAAATAATGTTGTATTTGAATGTCATTAAAAAATAAAACAGTTTTACAAGAGTTGGAGAGTTCAACAAGTAATTTTTTGCCAGACTTTCTGTCTGCTTTCAACCACAATTAGGAAAAAAAAATTAATCCTCCCAGTGCTAATACTGCATATCAGACAGTAATAGATGTCAGCCTGAGGGATATAAGAGAAAACAATAAAAAAAACTGTCATAGAGCATGGATATAAATTAATGGAACTTTTTCAGCTCCAGTTCTCAGAGAAGATGCTAATTGGCCTTTAAAATGCAATTTGGTAGTGGAATAATCTGAAGTGATGTATTTGAGTGAGCATTATATAAAAAAAGTGGCCCTGAGTTGAACACAGGGAAAGTGGACAATCCATATTACTTTGTGTTGGTATCAAACAAGGATTTTAATAACAGTGTTTAAATATACAGTAAGAGGATGCAATTGGGCTACCTTTGAAGGAGGCAATATTACCCTTACATAGAAAACCCAGTTTGCAGCCCAGTGTAAAAGGATGGGGCATTTAAGAAGATGAAACCTGGTGGAGATTGTAGCCAGCTTTGTATCTTAAGAGATGAGCTGTATTCTGGCAATGTGTGACCCTACAGATAACATCACATTCTATTAGAAAGTAATAAAAATGACATCCCTGAAAGTACCATCAAAGTTCTGGGCATGGAAAAGTTATTTAGTATGTACTAGAAAGTTATGTTTGGAAGAAGATTCCTTTTGCTTTTCACAAGCAAATTTAATTCCTTTGTTTCTCAGACATCATCTCATTGTTCTACTGCACTTCAACTCTTAGGCATAGAATTAACAAGGGCTTTGCACTACATGGCCCTTAAAAAGAAGAGACTAGTCAATGAAGCTTTTGACTGTATGACCAACCAGCAAAGTTCTGCAAATAATTTGCAGTGAATATGCAGTTTCTTTCCTGTTTCTTTTTTTTTAATTAATTTTTTTATTGTTTTCACAAATTAATGATTGCCTGGAAGTTATTAGATGTCCTCTGCCTATAGATAATTTATAAACATTATGTTGTTACTATTTACAGTATTATTTTTGCTTAATTATGTAATATTTCTTCATTTCTTGCCTGGTTGGGTGTAAATATTAGCACTATATTTCTTGGGCAAATATTGCTATGAAATGTATTAATCATAAAAATACTCCTAACAATAAGTTCATCCAGACATTGAATGGAAATTAAAAGCAAATGTTCAAAACCCCATGAGTCATTAAATTATATATGTATAAATCTTACAAAGTTTTTTGTTAATTGTTTTGCTTTTCTCAGAACCCTAAGAAACATAATTTTGAAAGTCAAGTCATAATTAAAATCTTTCTTCCCAAACCAATACTATATAGAATGAAGAACAGACTTTTATACACTGCTTAGTTTACAGTTCATGGATTTTCATATAAGCATTTATTTTTAAACTACAAACCTGTTGACATAAGAAGACTTGGAGAAACTTAGGGAAAATCAATTAAATGTATTAAATAAATGTATGTAAAATTTAAAGCATGTTAATATTCATGGAGTCACTTCAAGGTCTTTCTTTGAATGAAACTACCAGAAATGAAGGTTTTGGGTTATTTTTTCTATTTTTTTTCTGGAAGAATTAAATCCATTTGGGAACTTAATATGCATTAATTTAACACAGTGCTCCCTGCAGATAATTGATTTTATTTAACTTCCCTTTTACAACAAAGTCAACTGCTTCCTGGGGGAAATAACCTCAACTGGCACGAGAGTGGATACTGCAGGCAGAAATTAGTTCTGACCTTTCCAACCAGAAGAAAATCCTCTTATTTATTCCCATGTAGTAATAATAAAAGAGAAAATGTCTATGGTTAGTTAATTAAAATTAAGGTGTATATGTTACAAGGTAAAACTGCTGAGGGACAAGCCATTGAAAAATTCAGATTAGACCTTAATATAGTACAATGGAGGAAAAACGCTATCATACGGTATCTAATCACTGATGACAGCATTGACAACTGAGAAAACCTCTTTTTGAAAAGGTAATCTTTTTTTTTGAAATGATGTTTCTGCAAGTGAATGTCCCCTATTAATTTAACCTAATGATCTCTTTGATGTATATGATAAATATTATGACTGCTGAAATCTAAAGAATGTTTTAGACCATTTTTTACAACTGAGAGCTCTCTACCTACAATTGAAAAGCAGCTTTCTATGGGAAGGCACATCCTGCATGTATCAAACATTGTTAGGATTAGGAGAGTTTTACAGTCCACTTGGCAAATCCGGGTGAAACTTGATGAAAGACTTGTAGATGCAATCTTGCCAATAGGTGGTTCATCTCTGCAGTTTCAGGCTAACATGGGAGAGCAGTAAAATGACAAAATGATTCTACTCACAGTTTCTCCAGTTTTCCATTTCCTGAGATCTTTCATTCTAACTATAACATGTTAATGGTTACTTTGCATTTTGACTAGCTTTGGGTTTTGAGGTTTTTTGCTTTTTTTTTGGTAATAATACTGCAGCAGGTGGTTTGTGCTGTGGACATTCAGCCTGGGGACTGTCCCTGAGCACTTTTCAGCTTGGAGGATGAGACTGCTCAGCAGCCTGGGAGGAAGTGCAGCAGGAGAATGGAGCTGGTAGGAACCAGGAAACCACCTGGATTATGCTGGCATTTTAGTAAAATAAAAATATCCAATCAAAATCTATGCTACAAAACATTTTTCCAATTAATCATAATATAAAGGACAATTGAGTAGGCAGTTATTTGATGTGCTGTATTAGATGTCTACCAATAAACAGTGGTGTCATCAACTAAGTAAAGATTATTTGAAATATTAATAATTTTCTTCACTAACAAAATAATGTACCTGAGACTCAGATATTATGTTCTTAATGGTTCCTAAATCAATGTTTTATATAAGATGTTAATTTTGTTGTTCATTTTCTCTCCTCTGCAACATGCAAATGGTGCCTGTTTATAATACCCAGATGCAGCATCATCAGTGGAGAGTTTCTCTTATTACATGTCCTGTACCCTTTGCAAGAATAAGATATTGTTAACAATGTTGATGTGACAAATACAGTTCCATTTGTTAATTTTGCCATGATATTACTGCTTTAGCATAAAATGCTACTGTAAGACAGAAAGTCAAAATTAGTGTCTTTTGCATAACATCTCCAGAGAGGAACATTTTGGGCTTTAGAATGGGAAGAGGAAGACTCAGCATGGTTCCTTGGCTATTTTGATACAGATGCCTATACAAATCCTAACCATCTTGGCAAACACAACCAAACCTTAGCTGCATACATAGCAGGAAGGAAAACTATTATCAGGCAGTCTCTCAGTGTACAATATGTAAGTTTTCTAACCTCCTCTCTCACTTTAGAGTCTCCTTTGCCAGCAGCATTAAAAAATAAACTCTTCTTACAGAAAACATGTGGGTCATCTGGTTTCTCTGCTGCTCAGAGCATCTCTGTAGCACATAACACTGCTGGTATCCAGAGAAGTACCACAAGAGTGCTGCTGATTAGAGCACTCTGTAGAGGGAGAAGAGCAAGGCACAGCAGTTAAATGGACTGCATGAGTCTGAGGCACATTCATGGAAGGTCTCTGCTAAGTAGCAGCACAGGGATGATTAGAAAAAGCAGCTCATTTCCCAAGAACTGCCTTCAAAAGCACTGCTAGCAGCTCTGGGAGGAAAGGTGGATTTTAGGTCAAAAAATGCTATTTGCTCCTTTGGCTTTGTTCACCTAGTTCTATCTGCCTGTGGCTCATGAAAATGACTGATAGCACGTATTAAAAATTGTAAAAAAGATAGAAATTAATTAAAAATTGAAAGGTTATGTAGATTTATGCAAATTGGTACATTGTGCAGCCTTCAATCAATAATAAGTTGGCAAATTAGGGGTGACCCTTGAGTTTCTGGAATGCTGCCACTTGAGGAGCTGCAAAGGCCAACAGGTTGTGCAGTACAGAGCAGTAGCAGCATCCAGCTTGGATGGAGATCTCACACTGAGCATTTGTTCCTGGTGCTCTGACATTCTGACTGTAGGGGGGGAAAAAGTACTTGAAAAAAATATTAAAAAATCCTTATAGCACAAGTTCATGTTCTGCCCTTCTTGAAGCTCTAAAGATAAAGTAATGGCCTTTGGCTTCCTGTCAGCTCTGCTCTTTCTCATTCACATGTGCATGTCAGAAGCTGCAGACAGTGCCAGGGATGGCTCAACCCCTGTCCACAGGACCCTGGGCTGTCCAGAGCTGCGAGGTAGCTCCCAAAGACATCTGGATTCAGAACATGGATGTTTTATGAGAATCCTGACTTTTTTAATTAGTGAGACGGTGTTTATAATTAGTAACTCACATCTTTCCAAGATGATTCCCGGCCCCTCGGCTTAAATCTGTATCACCAAACTCTCTTGCTGTCCCAAAGTTGACCCCTGGGGCTGGTCCTGCACGTGGGCTGGCTTCCATATCTAATGGCCTGGGCTAAAATGTGTCAGGGACTCTGCTAATGGATCAATAGCAAAGGGCAATCCTATTCTGTTTTTGAAATATTGCCAAATATCACTTACTAACATTTATGCTACCCAAGTGATTATTTTAAATCAAAGAGAGATTATGCAGGAATTATACACTGTTCTCTTCAGGCCCATTGGTCTCCATGGGAGGAGAGACTCCATAATGCAAGCCACTGCTGCTTCTGACTCAGGGACCCTCCGAGAAGCAGCAGCCCCACACCACCACTGCTGTTCTCTCCTCCCTGTTCCTCTCAGTCAGGTCAGGAACCACAGGATCCCATTTTCTTTTGGTGATCCTTTTGCTTGTCAGAACTTGAAGTCTCTTCTAGCTTCAGCACCTTCCATTCTCCATAATGAAGGAACTCCATCTCACCCTAGGGGCTCCATCTCTCCCAGTTCTAAAGGAACTGAGAATAATAAAGTAAAATCCCAAATAATGTCTGTCACATCCAGAATTAATTTTATGCCTTTTTAAATGTCGTAATTAGAAAATAAACTAATTCTCTATTTATTTACAGTCTTCGTTCCCTCAGCACAAGAAGGACCTGGACCTATTGGAGAGGGTCCAAAGGAGGGGCATGAAGATGATCAGCAGGCTGGAGCAGCGCTGCTATAAGGACAGACTGGAAGAGCTGGGGTGTTCAGCCTGGAGAAGAGAAGGCTCTGAGGTGGCCTCATAGTGGCTTACCAGTACCTGAAGTGCCTACAGGAAAGCTGTGGAAGGGTTGTTTGCAAGGGCAAGGAGTGACAGGACAAGGGAAAATAATTTCAAACTAGAGCAGGTTAGATTTAGATTAGACATTAGGAATAAATTCTTCACCATGAGAGCAGTGAGGTACTCTAGTACCAGAGAGGTGGTAGAGGTTCCATTCCTGGAGACATTTAATGCCAGGCTTTATGAGGCTCTGAGCAACCTGATCTACTGTAAGATGTTCCTGCTCACTGCAGGGGGGTTGGACTAGATGACCCTTGAAGGTCCCCTCCAACTCTATGATTCTTTACAAAAAGCTCTAACTTTGCATCTTTATCAAGATTTGTTTCTTCAACACTGTCCTCTCTGTGTATCTAAAATAGGTCAATTATCAACCTCTTAGTCCTCTTGAAAATTCAAAAAACATTTTAGCACTTCCACATACTCCCTTCAAGGACAATAGCTGCAACACTTTACACCCACAAATCAATGCATTGGGCTTATGTCAAGCAGGTAGCTAAAGGCTGGCCCTAGAAGTGTTATCCTGAAACAGATTCCACAGATGTGGCTATCTAATTTCACCCTTGCTAGCCCATCTTGATTCAACTCTGCTTTTGTTTAGCCACCTACATTTTCTCCTGGGCTGCATGGCCTTAACATAGGGCACAATCTCTGTGCTGAACTACTCAGCTCATATGTTAGAATTAATTACATTATTCCATATCATTGATCAGCATGTCTAGCACCTTGGTGAATGCTGAAACAATGCTTAGAAGATAACAAACTACTTACTCTATTTTCTCAAAGCTCTGGTGAAAATTCAGTTAACTTCAGCTTTTACGTAAAAATCACAATTTTTGTTAGCTTCACATTTTTACTTGCGAGCCTCTGGGCAGAATTTGCCACTCACACATCCCAAGACAGAGAAAGAGGAGTCTGTTGTCAAGGTCTGCTGGGTTCAGCTGAGGAGATGATTTTGCCTCTGTCCTTGCATATGGTTTGTTAGGCCTTTTTATTTTGTATAATCATTCAAGCAAAAACTACAGCAGAATTTGCCTCCAGAGGAAGGAAAGAGACAACCTCCAGGCACCTTCACAATATGTAAAAGTGCTACCAAAAAAGGTAGTTCTGAGGGCATGGATGCAATCAACATTCATCAGGGACTCCCCTTAATATAGGGCCACTAACACAGAGTTTGAACCCATTTGCACCTACAGTTTTTATGTACATTTTTGAAAAACTGACCAGGCCTTCAGAGAGCACAATATCAGGCTGTGACTCTCTGCTTTGTCATTGCAGGTCTTAATGCCCAAGCTTCATCAGAAACAGATTCAGCTCTAAAAAGGATGGGATAGACTCAAATGCTCTTCCTGGCTCCATCTTGAATTAAGGCAGCCATCAGAAATAAAAAGAAAATAAATCATCACATGTAACTCAAGAAGCACTAACTGTAGAAAATCATAACAGGTTCTAAATGTATCAAAGAAATATGTCTGGCAGGACTAAAAGCAATAAAAAGGACTGTTTCAGTATGTTTGTATGAAAATAGCTCTGAGCAATGGCGTAGATCCATCATTAGGTGAAGTGCAAGGTGCAGCACTTGGGCTGGGACAATGCTTGTTACCAATGAGTACTGGGAGGTGATGTGATAGAAGAAAAGCTAGATATGAGCCAACAGTGTGTGCTTGCAGCCCAGAAGGCCAACCCTGTCCTGGGCTACATCAGGAGAGCTGTGGCCATCTGAGAGAGGTGATTCTGCCTCATCACTCTACTCTTGTGAGATCCCACATGGAGTACTGTGTCCAGCTCTGGTGGCCACAGCACAAGAAGGACATGGGCCTGCTAGAGATGGTCCAGAGAAGAGCCATGAGGATGAAGAGTATGCTGGAGCACCTTTCATATGAGGACAGGCTGAGAGAGTTTGGGCTGTTCAGTGCAGAGAAAAGAAGGCTCCAGGGAGATATCATGGGGGTCAACCAGTACCTGAAGAGGGCCTACAGGAAATCTGGGGAGGGACTCTTTACCAGGGCATGTAGGATAGGATCAGAGGGAATGGTATTAAATTAAGCAGGGTGGGTTTAGATTAGACATTAAGAAGTTCTTCACAATGAGGGTAGTGAGACAATGGAACAGGTTGCCCAGAGAGGAGATGGAAGACCCATTCCTGAAGACATTGAAAGCCAAGCTTGATGAGAATCTGAGAAGCTTGATCTAGTCCAGGATGTCCCTGCTCACTGCAGGGGGGTTGGACTAGATGACATTTGAAGGTCTCCTCCAACTCTAAGATTCTATGATAATAAAATTCTTCATAGTAATGCAGAACTATTCACTGAATACTACTAAGTTTTGAAAAGAAATAGGATGACGGACTTCTTTTAGATGAAAGGGATGGAATACCTGTCTATAATTAGTTGAACAGTTATTAAAAATGAAATAGAAAATGAAACATTATTAATGGTGAATAGAAGAGGATATATAAATAGGAACAATTAATTAATCTCTAAGAGTTTTGAAGTGACAGATGAGGATACATCTGGTTTATATATTTTTCCCTCTAGTGCACCTCAGATTGCTGAGGAAACTCCAACAGGCTGAAAGAATCATGATCCAGATGGACGGGAAAGATGTCTGGATGAGCACATGGCAGTCAAACTAATATCAGAGCAGTTAAAGTAATGGCAAAAATTTAAAGATGGAAACATAATGCCATTCACACAATTTTATTGAAAAGAAATAACCTCACAAAACCCCCCTCATTTCTGGCTTCAAAAAGATGATGAAATAAATGATGAAATAAAAAAAAAACCTTCTCAAATTTAATATTGATCTGTGAAGAGTTTGAATGAATGCTACAGACTGTGTACCATCTAACATTACAAGACAATGGCTTCTGCATCAAAATGTTATTTAAAAGAAAAAAAAAAGATTCCTGAGTGAAGACTTTCTAAGGGGTTTAAGCGGGATGAATACAAGAACACACATTTTTCAGAACTTTAATCAACAGTTCAAAAGCTAAGCCTCTTCTCAATAAATGTGAGGCCAGACCAAACTGGTAGAAAAGCAACAAATAGAGAACATTGGTTCTGTTTAATGATCTGCTTCATTTGTCAAGCTTTTCCCAGTTGAGTGAAATCTGCCTGAACAAAACCAACTAATTAGAAAACTAGTATCAAGAAACAAAGAATGAAAGCTATTGCTATGAATGCTTGAAAAGAGTGGCTCTAATAGGGATATACAGTAAAAATAACAGGGCAATCTACATGGAACTAAGTAGAAAAAGGAGTGAAATGCAAATCAGAGATGTGTGTTTGGATACTGAGGACATTGGTATTAAATCATTGAAATAAATTCTGTTGTCCAGAAATAACAGTGAGACACTGGGGTAGAGGCCAAAACAGCCACAAACACAAATCACTGAAGAGCTAAGGAAATTTTATAAAGATTTTTGGCATGGAGAAAATAGATTTCTAAGACAGAGCCACTTTCATTGGAAAAAATATTAGATACTTAACTCTCATTTAGAAAGGCATGAAAAGAAGAGATTAGGAATTGGAAGACAAAAAAAATCCACATGGGAAATAATGCACATATTTTAATATCTACTAAAATGAATAACCACTGACAGAAATTAGCACATGAATTGCTGAATTCTCCATTTTTCTGTGTCACTGAATCAAAACAGGATGAATAAACTTCTCAAATACAGTCTTCATCTTTGACTTTACCTTCATGGAAAATAGTTTTGTTCTACCCAATTTTTGTCCTCCGTGTGGAAACTGAGAGTACAAGACAGCCAAGGCATAATAGATGGTGATCTAAGGTCATATCATGGCCTTCAAGACTATTAACTGAAGGAAAAACACAACATTGCACTCATTTTAAAAGCACTGAAGTGTGAGTTTTGCATGTTTTTTCCTGAAATAGTTTAAAAGCAGCTTTAATTCTGAAGTGCTAGAATTTTAAAGGACAGCAACATATATCTTCTACTGTATGTTCAATGCTTTTATAGATTTTCCTTATTCTCACTTTAGAAGTTAGGCTATTTTTGCAGCTCTTCTTTATCCTTTTGCATGTATCTATTCTGTGAGTGCAGGTAACTACATTTATACCTGATCTTGTGGATGCTAGGCCCTGGCAAGTTCCCAAATCTGAGGAAAAACAAATGCCTCTTTGAAAACAAGAGGAACTGTGAAGAAATGGGAAGTTTATATTGCAAGTTCAGCTATCATGTTAAACTCATGTTTAAGAGCCTCAAAAGTAAAACAAAAAAAAAGGCACACCAAATATGATTAAAATCTCTTGCATTAAATGAAACTAATCAAGTTGTAGGCAATTTTAAGCAAGAGACACAAGACCCCCAGTGTATAAGAGAATTTATGGAATACATGAGAAGTAACAAAGCAGACAGAGGGCTTCCTCTGAACTCTGCCTCCTTGAAGTCACTGGCACCACCATAAAGTTGCTGAGGGTGAGCTCTTCATCTTCCCCAAGCAGATGCTCTGTCCTGTTTTGCAGTGTCATTTGTAGCCCCCTTTTCTCTTCTGAACCTTAGCAAGTATAACTTAATCCCTAATCCTCCAAGGCACTTTCCCATCACGTAATGAAATGCATTTCAGATATGTAGCAACCATCATGAACTAATTAACATACTTTAAGGGAAAGAACTGCAGGCAGCAGCAATGTGGTTTGTTCTTTGCTAAGGTAAGGTTAACAATAAAAGGAGCAGCCACACAGAACAAAGATGTTCTCTTGTAATCCAGCAATGCACATCTTTTGTGTCATCTACTATCAGTAATAATTCATTTCATAGCTCGACGGGGCTTCAGGATAAAAGGAGACTGGCAGCATTGCCCCTTTGCTCAAAAAGTGATTAGACACTTGGTACAGCAGGGTATCTGCCTTCTCAAATGCAATTTACTTTGAATAACCTCATTGTAGGCATTCATGCAGAAGAAGAGTTTGAGACACTTGGGTTTGCTCAGCCTTGAGAGGAAAACGCAAAGAATGGATCTTCTTGCTGTCTGCAGCACTCTAACAGGAAGATCTGGAGAAGACGGAGAGACAGTTCTTTGTGGCACACAATGAAAGGACAAGAGGGGGAAAACACAAGTAGCAGCAAGGGCAAATTCTCACAGGATCTAGGGGAAAAAAGTCATATGATGGTGGTATAGCACTGAAATAAGTGACCCAGAGAAGCTCTGGATCTCTATCCTTGGAGATAATTAGAACTTTACTGATGAAGTCCCTGGGCAGCCTCATTGAGTTGTCCAAACTTTGAGCAGTGTTGGAACAAATGATATCCAGAGACCTCCTTCCATTGTGAATTACTCTGTGATTCTATATAATTCTTGGATAGTTTTCAAAGCACTCCCCTTTGGTCTAACCTTGGTCCTGTTAACATTAGATCATGGAATGTTTTTTTTTGAAAACTCCATCTCCCAGCATTAGTAACCTTAAAGACAACAACTTCATTGAAGTGCTTTTCTTTGTGCTTCAAAAAAGTATTTACAAATAGTTTTCCTTCAGTTTTAGTCACAGTTTTCAGCTAGAGAAATTAAAATTTACAGAGCATTTTACTGTGATACCAAGTAAAGAAGTTGAAGAGGTTGGCACTGAGCTGTTCAAAACGGGCCTGAACTCTCACTGACAGAAGTTCACACAGGCCTATTTTCCTTTCTACATGTTTTTAACAGATTTTTATGGTGTTTGTTTTTTTTTTTTTCTTTTTTGATCACAACTTCACTTAGATTGTGATCACCTGGGGTGGTGTCACACAGCTTTGAAGAGCAAATGTCACATTTGTTGCTTTTAAGGAAGAGCACTCCCTGTTTTCCCTTTTCCTTCCCATCTGACAGATCTGATGTTGATCTGACACTCCAGAAATTTTTTTTCATTTTGAGAGGTTTTTTCCTTCATTTTCTGGTCATTCAGAAAGCTGAACTAGCCAGTGCAGAGGCAGAAGAACACCAGATTGCTGAAAGGGAATGAAGAAGATCAAGAACATCTTGATCTTCCCAGTGAGCCCATTACATTGCCTTGCACTGGTTTGCATAATTTTGGTTTTAGGCTGAGATTTGATAATGCAATGATTTCTCAATGATTTCTACAATGTCTGCAATGAAGATTCATATATTTAGCCCAGTCATTTACATTGCCCTAATAGTCAATGGATATGAACTAATAGATGCTTCAAATAGATCTCATGGATCTAGCGTCTACAACTGACATTAAAAGACATGTAGATATGGCACTGAGGGGTATGATTTAATGGTAACTTGGCAGTGTTAGTAAAGACTGGACTTAATGATCTTAAAGGTCTCTTTCAGCCATAATGATTCTATGATTCAGTGATAAATTGTGAGCTGAATCCCACCTTACATGTTCATGAGGCAAGTGAAATGGACTAAAGAATCTTCTTCTCACCCTCTCCATAATTTTGAGAATCAAAAAAATGCCTATTCTTGTGTGGTTGGAACTTTGCAACTTGGGAGATTGCCTTTATTTTTGCTAAAAATAAGCAGATCCAGAATTTTGAGTAAATGAGCATATTTTAATTTCTGTAATCAACTCCTATACTAAAATTGTTCCAGAAACTTCATCAAAAACAAGACTGAAGTAGAATTCAGGAACTTAAGTTATTGTGGGAATAATTTTTCTTAAATTGACTGAAGGCAACATATGTAACCTTTAAAAGATAGATATGTACCTCCTGTAAATATTAGCTCATAGTTATAGTTACATGTGGGAATACCTCCAGAACTGCATACTTTCCGAGCCTCTTAATCCTGAAGAGATGAAATTTTTCTTCACTTTACACCTCCACATTCTTAAAATCAAGCCACAAACGGCTAAGTGTGTACAATCAGTTCTGAAGAGTTTCACACATGATACCGACCTCTTCTTCTCATTTACTGATCACAACCACCACCACTACTTTCTGAGGAATCAAAGGATGCCAAACACTGATTGCTTAAGTCTTTAAATAATCACCAGTCAAGTACCTCTCCAAAGATGCTTATTATAATTCTAAAGTGTAATAGTCTGGAAAGATCATGACCATCACTTTTAAACATGTCCAGTGATGTAAGAGCTCAAATTACCCATTCTGGATTTGATTTGCATTAAGTGTGAACATTTGCAGTTGCTGGACCTGCGTGTGTACTCTAAACCATCACACGTTAGTTAAGAATATGAAAGTTGACTGAGCAGTGACATGTCTCACACTGAGAACTCAAGAGCTGAACAACAATTTGACAGGTCAGACAGTGGTTAAGGTATGAAATCTCAACAAGACCTCAACAGGTTTGCTTTTAACTACTGTTGTGTATCTTGCTTTAAGTAATATGAGTAAGTAGTAATGTGCATGTGCAGATAACTTCAAAAATCCAACCAAAACACTTCTCTGCCCACACTGTTTTCCTTCAAAAGGTGAGATGAGAAGAACTGTTGTTGGCATATGTTAGTTACACTAATTAATGCAGACCTGGAAGGTGTTTTGAAAGCGCAGTGATGACACAAAAATCACCAGTTTATCACTATGCAAAACCAACAGACCTTTTTCAGAAGATTTCTGCTTTGCTTCCCCTTTGGAAACATGATATTATCATAGAATCATAGAGTAATTCAGGTTGGAAGGGACCTTAAAGATCATCGAGTTCCAAACCCCCTGCCATAGGCAGGGACACCTCCCACTACATCAGGCTGCTCAGTGCCTTATCCAGCCCGTCATTAAACAGCTCCAAAGAGGGGGCATCCACTATCTCTCTGAGCAACCAGCTCCAGCATTTCATTACCCTCACTGTAAAGAATTTCTTTCTTATATCTAGCCTGAATATACCCCCTTCCAATTTATATCCATTATTTCTAGTCCTCCCATTGTACATTAAATTAAAAAGTCCTACCCCTGCCCTTCTGTAGGCCCCCTTCAGGTATTGATAAATTACTATGAGGTCCCTCTGAGCCTTCTCCTCACCAAGCTGAACAACCCCAACTCCTTCAGCCTGTCTTCATAAGGCAGATGCTCCAGCCCTTTGATCATCTTCACAATTCCCACCTTCAGTAAAGGAGACTGGTGCTGACAACAGACAAGATCTCAAGATTGTCTGTAAGATTTTTATGACTGAGTAACCATATTCAGCCTCAACCTGCACATGTAAGAATGAGTAATTTATTTTCTAAACAGGATGCTACGAGACCACACTTCCTATAACTATTGTCCTGTAAACATCTGACTTCTGGACATTGTAGTTTTATTGCATAGTCTGAATAGCATCACTTCTGCTAAAGCTTGGGGAAAAACATTTTCAGGATTGCTGCTGCCACAATAGCACTTTTGATAGAATAGATGAAACAGATGAAAGTCATGAGTCAATTCACATCACAGGCAGAGCCACTTCTCATCTGCCTAAACACACCATGCAGACACACTTTAAATTATGAGCATTTTGTGGTTTGCTTTTTTTTTTAAAATTCTCTAGCAAGTCGATTATCCAAGACAAAGATGGAGAAATGAGCATTTGATGGGAACTGCAGGGAGAAGACAGCAGCTGCTTGATAAAATAAGAACAGAAAACAAGTTACGTATCCAACTTTGCAAAACAGCAAAGCAGCTCCATGGCCTAGCCACTAACTGGGCCAAGTCCAACAGAAAAGCTTAGGTAAAAACTCGAAAAAACAATCATTAAATGGTCTCAATTCCAAAAGTTTGAAAAGCAGAGTGTGAAGATACAGATTTATAAAAGCATTTAGGTGGATATCTAACCTGATGTTAATAGCTGTTAACCAACACACCTATATGGTGGATTCTTCCATATTCTTAAGTACCTAGGAAGAAATATTTGTGATCTGGTTTTTAGAAGCCTGTATCTTCACTCAAAGTCAAAGACTCATTGCAAAAAGCTTCAGTCATTTTTAGAAATGGAAAGCATTCTTCTACAGATGCTGTGGTCTCATGGGTAACTTTTGAAAATTTTATCCAAAGCCTTCTAACTAAATATAATTAAAATTATTTTTCCTGACCTGTATAAGATTATTAATGCTTAGGAGAGTAAACTAGATTCCACAACTAAAATTTCTGCTGAAGCTTTCATATTAGTTTAAATTACTACTATTTATCACTGGCAAATAAAATATTGGTTTACTAAAATCTATCCAAAATTAAGTTTCCCAGATCTTTGCTTTGATCAGCTGTTCTGTGAAAGCTACAAAAGTGTAACAGTATTTAATTTGGCAAAAATATTAGTGGGCTGCAGTGCATCTTACTAATCATTGTTGTCTTACTGTTTCCTTGCACTCTGTTTTCTGCCTCTCTGCAAGTATCTGTAATTACATCTCATACATAAAACATAACCAGTTTGGGCAGAGGTGGGATATAGGTTCTATATTTCTAAAAACCATGAAGCAAAAAAGGAATATATGATTAAAAGCCATTGGAATAATATAATTATTAGCATCTAACAGCCTCTGGTCCTTGGAAAGAGTGAGATCATTCTGGAAAACTGGATTTCTACAGATTCATGTGTGTGCAAACACATACTCTGCTATGAATGATGGGATACATTTCAGCCCATCTTCTCACATTCAGCCAGGTGGATATAGTCAAACAGTAGTGTGCAAATAATTTAAGATAGTTTAACTCTAATAGAAACATCACATTGTAGAGCAACGTGCTCAAATGCTCACATAGAAATCCAGCTCTGAAACATCTGATGGGTTTGTAACAGACTGTGTCATTATGAACCAAAAGCTGCAAACAGGAACATCTTGTTGATTTTATTTGTGATAAACTTGTTGATGGATTCTGAGGGCTGGCTGAAGGATATTGTTATTTTGTGAGCACAGTTTGTACCTGTGCATAGATTAGCAATGACCACCTTACTTGATGGAAGCCCAGTGAGTTTGAATTAGCATCCTGTAGCCCTTGTGCAGCGCAGACTAGCAACAGCTTGGAAATGCCCAGTTACCTGTGGAAGATGCTGTTTTCTGCAGGAAATTAGTGATAAAGCCCACCTAGACTGCTGAAGATGGCTGCAGAGAGATTGCGCCTGTTAAAATTTTCAGTGACAAGATGCACAATAATTGTTCAAAATTGCACCAGGGGAAGTTTAGACTGGATATTAGAAACCATTTTATTTACTGAGAAGGTGCTTAAACACTGGAATGGGCTTTCTAGAGAGACAGTCAATGATCTGAGCCGGTGTTTGAACAAGGCCCTTAACAACATGCTTTTGCTTTTGGTCAGCCCTGAAATGGTCAGGCAGTTGAACTACATGATCCTTGCTGGTCCCTTCCAAACAGAATGGTTCCATTCCGTTCTAATCCATTTCATTCTACAAAACCAGGCTTTTAGTTGCAAAACACATCTACATGTTAAGAATACCAAACTCCCCCTGAACAAATAGGCTAGGTCCAAATGCCCTAGTGAGGCAGATGAGGGGTGGTGCGTGCCTGAGCTTTCATTAACTAGAAGAGAGCCTGATACAATGTTTTTCATGCCAAAGCACAACCTAAAGTGTATATGTAAAGTGTGTTGCCATAGGAACTATGCTGAAATGAGTAGGAAAAGTGAAATGCAGGGAGGGAGGGAAATGTTTAATGAAAAGGGGAAAATAGAGAATACTACTGACTATGAGAAGTTGTTGTATTTTTAAGATACAAGCTTGATTTTAATAAGGTGATTAAATTCAAATAAACACAGCAGAAAAGGTAAACATAATACACTGACTAATTGGGAGGAAAAGAAGTAATTGTAATGGGATAAAACAATACAGAAGTATAGTCAGCTTTCTGCACATTGAGCCACCCAAGTGCCAACAAAAAAGTAGAACACCAATTTTATGACACTGGCTCCAAACCAGAGTGATGCGTAAAGTTTATATAATACAAGCAAAGAAAAATAAAATCAACAATAGTTTTGATTTTTTTTCAACCGTTTGGAAAAAAAAAATCATAAGCCATTCCTAAATAAGGAAATTTCTAGAATTCAAACACTTGGATAAAAAGAGTTTAATCCATGGATAAATTCCTTAGTCTACATCCCTTCAGTCTCTAAACAAGGAAAAGTGTTGCTCTTTAGTTCAGCTGCAGCAGTAAGGAAAAAAGCACCTTTAAAACACTGTTATCATCGATAACCACGTTACTAACGGTTAATAGCTCTGGGCTGACTAGAAGCAGAGCCCTGCTGTGCTATGAATTATACACCTAGAGAATAGCTGCCACCTTCTTAGTGATAAATAGATGAAAAAGGCACAGGCTGTGGAGACAGCATAACTTGCAGAAACAAATACCAATTATCTAGGTATCTCTTGTTCAGAGACTTAATTAATGAGCAGAGAAGTACATGGAACCTTTCAAGGGATAATGAAGGTTGAGGTGAGATTTAAAGAGGAAGGTGAACAATCTTGGTGCAAAGGTGAAGTACAATGACCAGGTGGGGGTGAGGGTTGGAGAAGAGAAGAACTGTAGGATCTGTTGAAATGTTTTAATTAATTTTGAGTCATAGCGGAAATGCTAGAGCAATGGCTATAAAATGCACTGCAATGATCTCAATTTCAGGGTTTTTTTTCATATAGCTATACCACCAAACTGCTAAGATTTAAATTTGATGTTATTAGCTCATATTAAAAATTATTTATTTCAGATCACAATTTGCAGAATAAGGTCTAAATAAAACCTTAAGTTATATTGTCTCTTTCTACTATAATTTTGTGTTCATTATACACAGTCTGAATTACAGAATCTGAAAGTGTGGATTAAAATAACATAAAATGTGTTGATGTATTTGAAAGCCCATTAAAATGCATTTTTATTGAAAGATAAATAAGAAGGGAAGTATCAAAGGATTTCTTACACTGTGTATCATAATCAAACTCTGTGAGATGCAAATAAAAAGATTCTGTACAGTTTAGGAGTTGCACAGAGGAGATTCAGTCTTCATTATATGCAGGGAAGTGAAGGAGGAGGAAAGAGAAGGGTGGCACAGGCCTTAAATAGCTGTGCTAGCAGCTCAAATTTTCAAGGCAACTAACCATTTGAAGTCACAAGGCTTTGGCAATTTACAAACACTAACCATCTGCTCTTCAGTTTCCAGAAATCAACTGTATTTAAGAGACACCCAAACCTCATGCAAAACAATGTGAAACAAAATGCAGTAGAAAACAAGGTCTGAGCAAGGACCAATGGTAGTTTCTCACATTTTGAAGAACCTTTCTGATTTCTTACAGTGAGAAATTTAATTCCTGTAAAGCATGTTTCCTTTCTCATTAATTTCCATGCTGTTAAAGGTCTGGAACAGGATCTCCGTAGCAAAACTTAGTGAATATGTCTGCATCTTACAGTGGAGATATTTTCCCACCTGATTTATTTTCTTTTTATCAGTGCATTTCAAATAATTTTTAGTTTCCTTTCCAAAATCTGGCAAAGCATTTAAAATAGCAATGAAATAACCTTAGTAAACTATAATTCTCTTTACCTTATTGAATTCACATTACCAGGTGATATTTCCAAAAAGTGCTGACACTAGGAAGGAGAGTTTTAGCAGCCCTTCATTTTGGGAAGATAATGGAAGTTGAAGTGTTTTCCCTGGACACATATCTGAAACTGGTCAGAATAAGTTTCTTCTGGGTGCCTGTAAATTATATCTTCAGCAATTACGGACTACCCATCTGTCTTAACTAGGGATTCCCTCTTTGAAGAATTTGTATTTGCATGTTTGCTGCAATTGCACTAAAACTAACTGACCTGCATATAAAATAAAAAGCCAGTGCAGAGCAGTGGCTGTAGAAAAAATTACTGCCATACAGATACCCAAATAATTTATCATCATTAATGTCATTATCACCAATCCCATGGAAAGGAATAATATTTTGCCACTTATAAAGCACTGCCTTCAGCAGAATTTTTACCAGGAAGTTAATACAGAGCACATCACGGTACACATGGGTCCTTCATCTAAATCCATTCCCTGCTGGAAAATACATACAAAGAAGATTCCAGGGAGCTTAGAAGGAAGAAAGCCCCTCAGACCAAAAAGCAGCAGCAGGAGGATTTTGCAATAAAGCTCAAGTATTAACTAAAACTACAGTAGTTAATTGAGACTATGGCGTGGTGTAACTGGAACCGATCTCCTACTGCAACTAAATATCTCTGCTAATGTAAGACAATAGCCACAGGACAGATTTCTCCATTTATTCTCTCTTAGCAGAGACTGACATCTCTTCAGGAGAGCAGAACCATGGAACACGCTGTGCAAGCAAGACCACTGAAATAGCTAAAAAATTCCCTACTGGAGGTTTAGCACAGCAGTCCATCACATCAAAACATTCCTGGTTGAGGGGAAATTGCACAAACACCATCTCTTGGGGTCCTCTAGTTTCAGTCAAAGGGAGCTTATCCCAATGGGAAACTCTTATAAAACTCCTGTCTTTAAATTATTTTCTCAGGCAGATGAATCACTTCCACAGGGAACTGATTGAGGCACCACCCCTGGAGTATTTAAGAGATGGGTAAACATAGTACTTAGAGATAAAGTTTAGATTAGGGATGGTTCTTGTCAAGAGTTAGACTGGTGGTTAGACTAGATGATCTGAAAGGTTTGCTCCAACTTTGATGATTCTCTGATTCTCTGATTGTATGACAGACCCATACATGTTCTTTACCTCAGAGGTGAACCAGCTCTGAAACAACAGCTACTGGTAGTTATACTGCACCTAGGTATCTACTGGTGCTTCTCAGAGAAAGGATTATTTCCCTGTCCACAGTGCTCTGTTAACACTCATAGGCAGCTTTTGAGGTAGAACTTGCTGCTACTCTGCGGCTTTGGGGTGGCCAGTGCAGCCAGCGTGACCTTGGTCTCTATCCTGGCATGTTCCCAGTCCCCATGGTACACTAGCACTGGTCCTTCACTGTAAGAGGACAGTCCCAAGAGATACTCCACAGAAAACAAGCTATTCATACTTTTTCTTTAATTTTTCTAATTAAATGTAGTCTAATGTAGTATTTACTCCTTGGGCTGTTTTCACAATGGCATCACTCTGCCCTAAAATCTGGCATTTTCAGGGAATATACTCAAGCACCTACATTGTCCATTTCTGCTGATTCTGAAACACATTCAAGGCATATTTATCTCTCTCTTGCCCACAAAAGAAAATTAAATAACTAAGTTACCTATATTTTATACAGCTAAAATTAGGGGAGACGTATGTTCTTTTCTTCCCGCTGCCTTTGATATTATTTCATGGATCAGAGAACTTCTAGAAGTATTCATGTTGAAATGAGTCCATTTTTGCAAAAAGACTTATTTTCAGTTAATTTGAATATTCTCATTTTTAAAGTCCTTAAAAATCCTGATCTGTTTTACTTGGGAATTATCTTCTTTATTATGAGTTTTTAATATTTTCATTTTCAGTTGCAATTATTAGGGCCTTCTCATTAGCTTTGCTCCCTAGTTGTTTTGATCTCAACAACATGCAGAAGAATAGTTTTTCCCCAGAAGGATCTAGTAGCTAGCATGGTAGATATAATCAGAAGAGTTTCTAAGGAAAAGGCAATCCTGTTTATCCAATTAAAACGAATTTTGTGAATTTCAAAACATTGCTTCTGAGAGCTGGTTTTCCTCCAGGAAAGGAAATTAATGAGAAATACAGCAATTAGCAATCATGAAAGGATTAATTTCATGAAATAACAAAATATGAAGGTAGGTGAACAATAAAGGCTGCGTTCCAGTGCCAAATACTGGCAGAGTGTGAAACGGGGGGGAAGACTACCATTGCCAGCCATTTCTCTTTCATCTTTGTATTTCCTCATGAAGATTGAACACCCCATAACTCTGATTCATTTAAAGGTTTTGTTGGAAGGTACTGGTGTTTAGATAAGCTTAGTGGAGAAAAAGGAATGAGGAAAATTACTATTACTGATGCACACAAACAGGAAGTCCAAAATCAATTGCAGTTGCTATGGTATTGAACTGTAGACAGCCCTCAGTTGGGCCCTCTGGCATAAAAAAGCTCCTTTTTTTTGTTTCCATTCAGCTTGTAGGAATGAGTTTCTAAGCAAAGACTTCAGGTTACTTGCAGGGATGGGAAGGACCAGGACTCATGTAGGATTTTTGTGTCTTGTAGTGATGCACAGAAAGGCATTGGATCTGAATCTTTGACATCTGCTTGGAAAAGAGCTACAACCCTTTTCTGCCTTTTCTCCTCTCCCTTTTGCATCTCTCTACCTGCTTCACCACATCATGACTCAGATTATTTCCCTCTTTCTGTATTCTGTTCCTGCTCATATTCTTTCCTTAGGACTTGAGACTTATTTCCCTTTCCTATGAAGAAATACAGACAGCTTTTCTACAATTTCTTCTGCCATAGTGCCCAAGTGGGACAAACACCCCAAGTTAACATGACATCCAAATGTCCTCAACCTCAAATTCCTCCCTAAAATTAGTCTTTCTCATAACATGCAGAAGTACATCTGCTTAGCCTGCATCTTGCTCAAAAGAAGGGCTAAGTGCATTTTAACCAAAAGAAAGTGTTCAAAGAAAGAAGCAATAAAATCAATTATATCCTCATTAAAGCTTTCACTATTTTCTAATTTTCTTAACGTTAAAGGCAATGTCTTTTTTATGTAATTGAGTTGACAAACAATTTTAGTTTGCAAAACCTTCCCAGCTCGACTTTCCTGCCATTTGTAAAACTAGTTAAAGCTGACACAGAAACATAACAGACACATGGAAACCTATGGTCTGATTCAGATCTTGAATCAGAAAATTCTGCCTTCTTGACTGAATCATACACTAACATAAAGAACAATGTGCACTTTCTGATTCACCCAAAACAAAATAAATATTTTCATCCTTTTCCCACTAGACTTTATTCATAACTCATGATCATTGCCTAATTGCATCAAACAAACACATTCCAAGCCCACTGAGAGTAAGAGCATAGAGCCAGAAGAAAGGGTGCTTCAAAAGGACTTGCCAGTGAGACAAGAATAAGATTTAGAAGTGGAATAGACACTGATGATTTAGTGCCTTTCAGAGTTGGTCCCAAATTACACTCCGTGCTTGGAATGAATGGGAGCAAAAAAAATAAAAAAGACTGGCAGTAATCCAGAATGTCAATCTAATTCTGTGTCAGCCCTGTTGATTTGGGCTTGATGGCCATGTTAGGTGATGGAAAATACAACACTTTCTCCCACAAGTGCACTTGACAACATCTCCCTCTGTTTTAGAAGACAGTCACTGATGTCTCTGTCAAAAAAATAGAACCAAGCCTTAAGTGAGGTTAGGTTATGACAATCAGTCTGTTCATAATCGTACAGATATCAATTTAATGTTCCAATAATGTATTATAGGGATTAATCAAAATAGGGTTCTATGAATTTGCAAAATTTTTCATTTCCCCAAGTTTCCTGTGCAACATCATGTTGTCTTTAATCGATGCTCTGATTAGTCACTCCATTTTCCCAGACTGTAGCTATGAGTCTCTTTGCTTATTACTAGAGTCTCTGTAAGATTTGCAAGCAGAACCAACAGGAAACTTTAAATTAGTCATTACAAACAGAATGGCAGCTAATTTGAGATCTTGAGTTCAAACAAATTAAATCTTATTTTCAGAGTTAGTCGCAGTCTGATGTCTAGAAAAATTACAGATACAGATTTAGGAGTGGCACCATCTACATATTGAAAAGAAGAATGTTTTTCAATGTGACTGATCAGCCTCTCTATAGCAACAGACAAAAAAGCTTAAATCTGTTGTGTTGAAGAGCAGGGAATCTGCTTTTTCTTAGCTCCCTGCTTTTGAATTTACCAAGACAAATCTAGAGGACAGGGTGTAAAAGGAGGAGACAAATGGATGACTTCATCCCTTATTCCTCAGTGACTTCCAGTGTCAAGCTGGCTTAGCCAAAGAACCCATATCTGCAGACTTTGTCTTTCTAAAGCTGTAGAAAAGGAACCCATTACCTACAGGAGCTGCAAGCTGAGAGATATCTGCTTGGTTACCATCTTCGTTACATGATTTTCAGTTTTCTCTCTCTTTCTACCCCCTGCCTACTCATTAGAGGAAGATAAAAGAAAAGGAAACCTTTTTCAGCATGAAGTAATACAAAAGATAAATATAAAATATTGACTGTCAATATATTGACCATCAATGAGTCAAGGCTTCTAGGAACTTGAGCTTTTGGGCTCTGTATTCTGGTTCATGGTTGCTTTATCAAGCAGCATTATTTGTACTTAGCAAGTGTTGTGATCACCATGGCAACTCCCCACTCACTGTTTCTACTATTTTGCCTGTCAATCTGTTAGAGGTACAGAGTTTTAAGGCCAAAACCTGCAAGAGGCTGAGCAATTTTGACATCCTTCTTGTTCCCAGAAAGGAAATGTTCTCAGCACCACAACAGAGTAGCTCAGCCCCTTACAGTGGAAGTCATCCTGCATTACTCTGCATTCAGAAGAGTCTGCCTAAAGTTCAGCCAGGGTAAGATAAAAGAAGGAGCCATTTATATACATATGTTAATTCCATTATCTGTGTTATAGCAGCCCCAGATGCTCCAATCAGCATGGCATTAAAACCTCACTTAGAATTGGTAATTAATTAATTTAATGCATTTTTAAAAAATAAGGCTGTTAGATTCTTTTTGCACTTCTGTCATTTGTTCCTGCAGCATGAAGGACATCATCGTCCTTTCTGCCCATCCCTCTGACATCTGCAGAGCAGAGGAGAAAGTGTAGGAGCATTTTGCTCTGATTGTGTAATACTTTCTCATTTGCAGCATTTCTCACTCAGAGCACTCTAAACCTGGACTGACCTGTCACAATTTATCTTCTCTGATTTGCTCCTTGTGATAGGAAAAGGGAAAAGGGAAGAACAAAACAAATGAAATCAAATGAAGCCCTCAGACCAAACCTGTCCAGTCCAACTATCACTTCTTCCAGGGAGAAAAGCTTCACAAAAGGATGCCCTGAACATCTCTGCCATCACTCCTACAGAATCAGTCTACAGGGCAATCAGGGATGTGAGTGTCACCCACACAGCCTTGTGCAATCCACTTGTGCAGCACTAACAGAGGTGGCATGTGCTCAGCAGGCTCAGCAAGCTGAACTGAAACATCATAGGAATATGAGTAAAAGTCAGGTGAGCACTTGGTAGCAGAGCTCATGGCTAATTGTCTGTATGGATACAGTCTTCTCAGTACCTTCAGGTGTTACCTGAGTGGGTATTGATGCTTCTACACTTCTATGTTGTCTCAGTGGGAACTAAGGAGCAGGAGCTTCTATAAAGGAGATATGTCCACTCAACACTTGAGGATATGACTGCCATTATCTAAATTAATATGAAAATGCATCTCAATATTTTATTACCTCATTTTACTTACGGCTGTTATGGATGTTTCTAAACCTACAGAAGCATCTAACATGAGACAATGTGCCAGCCTATTTTGTTTTAATGCTACTAATCATAAACAGCTCCAAAACACTGAGCAAGTCTTTTCCAAAACTCAAGTTTAGATGTTGTCAGATTGAGTCACCCAGCCATCACTGAAGATTTGATATAATTTCTTTATGAATTTAATGAAATATAATGCTAGGAGCCTGAATGAGGATGAAAGAAGGATGCAGTTTTTCAGACTGGAAAAAGTTATGACAAACTGCTGGATTTAACTTTTTTACCAGTCCTTCTAAAAAAACATTATCTTATGTATTTAACATGGTATATTTTGGTCCAGAAAGATTTTTGTCAGGAAAAGTTATATAAGTTAAAACAGATGCTAGAATTCAACAGCAACCAGAACATTTGATGCGTTGACATGGTAGAATAATGAGTTGATGCATTCCAATACAGATGAATAATTAAGCAGACAGAATTTGTGGTTTCAAGCTAGAATACTGATTTAGGTTTAATGGTCTAGCTTTGAAAATACCAGGTGGGACATTCATATCAAATAGTGTACTCACCCTGTTCCTAGCAAACAAACATCAAAATGCTGCTTGCAACTTGGCAATGCTAAATATCAAGAAGAAAGCTTTGGATACCTTGACAAACTTCATAATGTTTGAAATGGAAAATTTCCACTCTGTTTTATGGAGCTGATCAATAACCTTATTGCAAAATCATACTTGAAACATCTGAAAAATGCACTACCCTCTAGAGAAAGCAACAATCTCATTGCCATCACCTGCATTTCATCAGTCTTAAAGCTGAATAACCACCATTTGTAGCTTCTGATGATATAAAGCACAAAGGACAATTAAATGGTGCTGTAAATGGTCAAGTTTGGGCCCTTAACAGTGATGAAGGCTCACTACTTATTAAGATATACTATTGAGAGAACAGCAACTAAATTAAGGAAAGGGATTAATCGCTGCTATGAAGTTGCATAAGGAGTTTTTAATGCTTCCCAATGCAGAAGCAAACTGGAGAGCACGTGGCTGAGGTCAGGACAACATGATATAGAAGAAGAGGTCGAGGCACGTGGGTTAGTTTGACCTGGAAATGAGATCTAATTGCTTTCTTCAGCTACCTGATAAGTGGGTATGAAGTATCACAGAATCACAGAATGTCAAGGACTGGAAGGGACCTTGAGAGATCATTTAGTCCAATCCCTCTGCTGGAGCAGGAACACCTACACCAGGTCACAAAGAAATCAGAGACAAACCCTTCTTTTGAAAGTACCCAGTGGCAGCACAAGAGGCAATGTACACAAGCTGCAGAAAGGAAGACTCAAATTAACTATAAGGAAAAAAATGTAGTTATTTTAGCCAAAAAATTGAACTATTTGCATAGCATCCATCCTTAGAGATCTTTCAGACCATCCAGATAAGTCCTTGAGAAACCTCATCTCATTTTGAAGGGAAGGGCTTTGAGTAGGATGAGTATCATTATCTTGAGAGGTCCTTTCCAATGTAAATTATTCTCTGATTCTACAAAAACAATGTTTCAACTAGAGTTATATTGTTGACTGTTGCCAAAATGTGTAAAAAAAGAATTATTTTTAAAATTTAAGAATAAATGAATTTCCCATTGTAATATGGCTGGATATGGAAAGTGACATATGTACTTCATGTACTGAATGGCAAGTACCAGCTGTCAGACTGTCAAACACTAAACAAAATAGCTGAGGGTCTAATACAGCACAGGGATTCCACCAAGGCACTGCACCTTTGATATGTTCAGTACTGTACTGGAGTAACCAAGGACTGGGAATTCTGTTTCCAGACTTTATGTCTTTTAGTGTTGTGAACTAAGCTCTTATCCTCAGCATATCTGAAAGGAGACAGCAAAATGTGAGGAGAGGCTGGAAAGCAGTAGAATATGTGAAAACATTTTCCTTAGGGCAACTGGAGACAGAAAGGTAATAACATGTGAAGCCTCTCTTTGAGCACAAAGAGAGAGAAGTGTTGTTATGAAGCTTTCTTAGGATGCTTCACTGCAGGAAAACTGAGAAATGCAACACAGAGACAGGTGGGAACATCACTCAGGAGAAGCCAATGCACCCTACTGGCTTCACTAACAGACTCCCTGAAGTTCAGAGAAACTTGAAGCAGATACTGCAGCTGATGGAGGGTATATTGCCTGGTTTAAAAATCATGTTCTAATTGTTGTCCTCATCTCAAAGGATATTTCATCCTAAAGGGGTTAGTTTAATCATCAAATGCACAGATTGCTATTTCAGATCTTAAAGTTTTTTTGTGTGTAGTAAACTCAGTTTTTAAGAACTATGACAATGAACACAAGTTGTTACTTTCATCTTTCTTGGCAGAAGTCTTCCAACCTCTTAAACAGTTTAGAACTGTGCTGCAGTCTTCCCCATAATGAATTTCACCTTTTGTCTGCTGGGATGATTTTTCACCTCTCTGATCTGCTGGAGATTGACTGCGTGCTTATGAGTGGACAAAGACAGTATCAAATGTGAGGAACCTTACAAAGAACACGATCTGACTTGAGTGTTTTGGTGGATGATAAATGCAGTGCATGATGCTTTGATGGGCATTGGGTAGATATTAGAATTTGCAGGTTTCTCTAAGAGCAAAGTGTCTTTTAGTAGCAATCAAATGTCAGGTTTTTATTATGCCTTCAGCATGGCTCCAGCAGGAGCACAAATTTACAGACTTTTTGAAGACATATAGCTATTTGTTCAGGGAATCAGAACAAGAAAAATGATAACTAAAAATGTCAAGATTACTATATTTAGAAAAACACTACGTTATTACAGCACCCAGCACCTAACCTCATAAACAACTACAATAAGTGTTTCTTGTGGAGAATGGGTTTTTGGAAAATGGCATTTTAGTATGTTTTCTCTTATAAGTGCTATTTGAGGGGCTAAAATAACACTTCAGAACATGATGCCTGAATTTTCTTTCTATTGCTTTTGCTGAGGTTGGGCAAATCATAGTCTTTTTGTCTCCTGTCTTGCTAAAATCACAATTTTGCAGGCTTACAAAATTTCACTTTTCAGTGGCTGTTAGAAGTCTTTGAAATGTTCAGGCAGAAATTGTTACTGAAAATTTAAGAATTATGGTTATTATGGTGAAAACCTGCTCATTTATTTCTAGAAATACATTTATCATATATTTACTGTACTTGCATCATTTTCAGATGCTTATTCCATGGGAAAAAAAATAACAGAGCCATTACACATACATATGAATGTATTATGTCCTTGAAGAAATTCAGGGGATTTAAAAGGTCTGGGCATTGCAGCTCTTGCTACCTAAAATGGGATCAATTTATTTCTCTGCTTAAACTGAAAAATGGGCCCAGAAGACCAGATGCATCCTGGGCTGCAACAAAAGAAGTTTGGCCAGCAGATTGAGGAAGGTGAAGGTGATTCTCCCCTTCTACTCTGCTCTGGTGAAACCCCACGTAGAGTACTGCATCCAGCTTCGGAGCCCTCAACACAAGGACATGGAGATTTTGGAGTGGGTCCAAAGGCAGTCCATGAAGATGATCAGCATCTCTCTTACAAAGACAGGCTGAGAGATTCTGGGCTGAAAAAAAGGCTTTGGGGACATCTCATAGCTGCCTACCAGTGCTTGAAGGGGCCAACAAGAAAGCTGATGGGGGGACTGTTTGTTGGATCATGCAGTAACAGGATGAGGGGCAATGGTTTTAAACTAGATCGGGGCAGGTTTAGATTAGACATTAGGAAGATGTTCTTCACCATGAGGGTGTTGAGGCACTGAAACAGGCTGCTCAGAGACATGGTGGAGGCCTCACCCCTGGAGACATTCAAAGCCAGGCTTGATAAGGCTCTGAGCAACCTGACAATCTCATTTAATTAAATATGTCCCTGCTCACAGCGGGGGCATTGGTCTAGATGATCTCTGAAGGTCCTTTCCAAATGAACACATTCTATGGTTCTGTGAAATATTTTAAATTCAAGAGCAGACTATATTCAATGGTAGAACCCCCCACCCCCATAATTCAGAGGAATGAAAACAGTTTCAAACGGAATCAGAATACAATACATAAAATCCAAATTCAAACCATCTTCCAACTAATTATATTGCCACAGATGGAGGTATGCAATTTACTGAGCATCTGTGCATATCAAAATTTTGGACAATGTGGGTGGTGCAAGTTTTAAATCATACACATGCTGTGACTGAAGGAAAGCAAAAAGACTCATTGATGAGAGTTATTTTATGATTTCAAACAAATCCAAGGTACTGAATTTCACAGTGCAATTAAATGCATAAAAGCACAGTGGAAACCTGAGTGCAAACCTGGTCTCATATCAAGAATTAGAAAAACAAGCTAGTCCTTTAATCAATATTCTGCTCCATTCTTGTGGGCCAAAGACAAGATTAAAAAAGAAACATCTAGATAAAAACCATGTGAGAAGCAGAGCCGGTCAAAGAGCAGAAAATCCTGTTCACAAACAGCATGCCTTAAATTAGAAAATGGACTGTTCGTGGCATCTTTGCTCTTTTCTAGTATTTATGGCTTGCAGACTTACAGCTGCAGTTTTCTGCTTAACTCTTCAGTTGGGGAGCAGCTACAGGAAGACTGTGATCAGGTGTGCAGGAAATACTTCCTTCAGTTAACCCACACTGATAGGACCTGCTGTGGCTCAAACATCCTGATAAAACATGAGAGGCCAAGCAAGATTGAAATACGCCCAAGCATACATTTAATGTATGTGCAAGTATAGCCCTACCTATAAATTTACTTCAGCTAAATAATACACCTGACAGGGACACCAGGAATATGTTGTCCATGCAATGAAAATCAAATCCAAGAGGGAAAAGAAAATAATTCAGAAGGGTCACAGTGATATCTGCACTATCAGCAGCAAGTGAATTTGATGAGTAAGAAAGACAGGAAACCACCTTGCCAACCAACCAGCCAGCACTTGTGCTACAGACTTTCCTTTGCCTTTACTCATTGTTGTATTTATGCCTTCTGTGGGAGGACAGATTATATTTGTTGTGGCATAAAGTTAGGACTCTGGCACAGAGCCAAAAAACTGGTCAAATTTTTTGAACATGTCTGGAATGGCAGCCCAGGCTTACAGAGCATTGGTATTTTACATCCTCCAGCAGCAGGAGGTTTGGTGCAGGAATCAGAGCCCTACCTATGGATTCCCTGTAACATCAAGTCAGAGCCTGTGAGGCTTCATGTTGCCAGAAGCACATCACCACCTTTGCTTAAGGTAGACCCTGAATCTTTCCAAATTGCCACAGTAATTGCTACTTTCCTCGAGTGCTCTCAGGGAACAGGACTTTCACAAATACTACATCAGTACAGGAAACAAGGAGCTGAAAAGGACCAGGGTTACATCATCCATTTGCTTATAACAACAGTAGGAAACCAACAATATATTTATGCACAATAAGTCATGATGAGCCTATTTCCCATCTGCTCCCATGACAAATGTGTTTCCACATGGCTTTTCTGCTTGTAGCTCTCCATGAAAGCTTCAGTAAAACATCAGTGGATCACTCCAGAGCAAGGAGTCTGTACCAACAAGCGCATCTCCTGTCCCTAGTAACAAGTGTTTCCAGACTTTGATGGAGAGATGTGTTCTCATTGTCTCTGCTCTTGTGGTTCAGCTTTCCTACACTGACAGCTTTTTTTTCCCACTTCATCTGCCTTATCCCTCTCCACAGCCCAGTCTCCATAGATGTAGATCTCACTCTATTTTGTGCTGAGACAAAGAAGGAATTACATTTGTAAGGAGTAATTCATGCAGTGCTTCTTCCTTACATGAACACTATTTACCTCCCTTACTAGAACAACAAATGCAATTTTTCAGTGTTTTTCTCACTGGTTGGTTTTTATCCTGGTCCCATTCATATTTCCAGTCTTTTCTCATTCCATGATTGGAGCTGCTTGGATCTTGCCCAGTCCCATCACCTTCTCTATGGGGCAGCAGAATTGAACTTTGTTGTCCTTCTGAGAAGCCCCTAGCTGTCTCTGGGGACAGATATAAGTCAGATATAGATTAAGCTGGCTAATCAATGATCTAGTGAGGGAAAAGCAACAATATTGGGATATGTAGATGATCTGCCATAAAAATCAAACAGTGAATTTCATTTAATTGCCTGAACACCTCCTGTCATTAGCTGGCAAACAATACAAAGCCACATAGTGATGGCAAAAATCTCTTCACCAAACTGTATTAAGTATGAAAAAATTCATAAACACTGTCATCTGACTGCAAATATTTCATGAAGGGAAGCAAGCCTTATTTTTTCCCAATAAACTGTTTGAAAGTAGAGGTAATATGCAATATAATCTTTCATGTGAAGAAAATTATCTGAGTCCATCCAAGGTTACTGTATGAATCAAATAAGCTAAGGTTTATCCAAGAGTACCAGTCTCAGTGCAAAGCTTCTAGTCCTGTGGATACATCTAGAGTTACAGGTTGAAAAGATTAAACTATGTATCTGGACAGAGCACTGTCTTAGTGAGTAGCTCTGCATGTCTATTTTTTGTGGTGGTTATTTTTCTCAGTACAATATTTAAATTAACAACACCTATTTTTTCACCTTTCTCACCTTTCTTGGAGTCCACAATTGTAAGTAGCATGGTGAAAATACCCATGAAATGGACCCAGAATCAACAGGAGGATGGGCTACATGAGGGAAGTACAGATAAGGCTGTTAAGGGAGACAGCACAGCTTTATGTTGTCCCTCAGTGCACTGTGTATCTATGAAGAGATCAGGTAAATCACATTAAATACCAAAACTATTCCCCTTTTCAGTCCAAATCATACTCTCCCACTGCTTCAGCTTTCTCAGCTTTCTCTTGTGCACGGATGAGAAGCTGCTTATTCTGTCCCCGTGAAATAACTTAAAGACCCCTGGCTGAAGGGTTGGGCAGAAATGAACCTCATTTTAGCCTTTCTCTGACACATTGTAATCAGTGGGAAAATGCAGACAAGCCTAAAGTCTTGCATCGACCAATAAATCCTTTCTTAAAAAAAAACCCCCAAAAAACTAAATCAGCATCTGAAATATAAGTAAAAAGATAAAACTGCTGGTCAAGTAAAACTGATAGAAGCAAGTGATAAACAACAGGATGAGTGGATCTGAATGACACTATCAATTACACTGAAAATAAAACAATGAAATGCAGCCGCTGTCATAAATACATCAGTTCTCATCATGGATCTACCTAAAAATCAAAGAAAAAACATTCAACTCAATAAATTTTAGCATGAAACCAGCTTCTAGCATGAGTTTTCTCAAAAATCTGCTTCTGCTGAATTAGTTCTCATGAGGATGCAATTATATCATCTCTACTCTGCACTTTATAGGCCACACGTGGAATACCATGTTCAGAATTAATCCCACACCAGGAGAAAATAAAATGGGAAACTGTCCAGAGGTGAGCCATGAACTAATGTCATGCTTTAGCCACAGAGTTGAACCAAATTATGGTCTTTTCTGTGATTCTGTGATTTATCACCATACAATGATTGCTGAACAGATGAAATATGTGATGATACAATAAGGGAAAAAATTATTTGGGACATACATTCTGAAGGCTATGCTGCATACATTTCAAAAGCATTCTATTTAGCTATCAAATATTTGATGATATTTCAGTAGAAGAGCCAGTCTGAATAATTCAAAAGAGATTTCAGGAAGAATTTGTTAGCAAAATTCCCATTCATTTATCACCAAATCTCAACCTTTTTTCTTTCTCTTGAGAGCCACTGCAATTCAGACTCTATTTCTATAACATTCTCTATGCATTGTACAGCTTAAGACAATTGGAAATTTTATTGCCACTGTCACAGTAAGTAAAAAGAAATACCCAGGACTGATCTTTGGAGAACATCAAAACAGATGCTAATAGATTTACAGGGCTCGGTGACACAACAGGCAGCACCAGAAGTCATCTGTGCTGCTGGCAATTCTGTGTGCTTTTGTTTTACAAACAATGACTTTAGACAATTCAGCATATTACCTTTGAGAGGTATGAAGATGTAACATTTACTTAAACTGCCCAGAGAGGTTGTGGCTGTCCCCTCCCTGGAGGTGTTTAAGGACAGGCTGGATGAGGCATTGAGCAACTTGGTCTGGTGGAAGATGTCCCTGCCTTTGGCAGTGGGGTTGGAACTTCATGATCTTCAAAGACCCTTCCAACCCAAACTATTCTGTGATTCTATGATAAATTTAACAAGAGTAAAAGAGAAAAATATGATTCATGGAAGTGTTCCTAGACTAAACATGTGGATAATGAGCAAATTACTCTCCTCTCTATGTGCCAGTTTTTATAGAGGGAGTGTGTTAAACCACAACTGTGTCACCAGAGTAAGCCTATAGTGATACAATAATTATTTTTATATAGAATACATATTCTCATTTTCACTATAAGTCAATGGAAAAGGTAAAGGGAGTCCCAGCATCATCCCAAATCTGTGGGAAAGGACAGTTTCTACGGATTTCCTTTTTCAAAGCCTGAATCAGTGACAATTCCTGTTCAGGGAATGTATAAAGGAATCCTCTTTTTTACACCCATCAGCAGTGTTGATGCTGTCAAGTTATATCAGACAGTCGTATGTGGGAAAGACATAATGCATCCTCTGGGAGCTGACAGCGATCAAGTGATTTTCTTCAAGCCCTTCATTTCCCTGAAAACTGTGGTCTAAAGAAGCACAACTGAAATAAAATATCCCAAATTTCACTTCCACCAAGATTGCTTAGACAGTTTTGGCAGTTCAGAGAAGCTTGAAGTTGCTTTCATGTAAATCTAAGTATGAATTCCATTCATTTATTGAAGAGGATGGTAGAGAAATAATTAAACACATTATGAGTTGTGCCCATTTTTTACTTATTAGTGATATGAAGGCAGTCTGCGTTTACTGAATTATTCAGTTGTCTTCTATTCAGTAGGCAAATATCCCATTAAATTTAAATTATCAACTGAGTAATAGATCATAGATAGGGATTTAAATTGAAAATGCTTCAAAAACCCCTTCCATCATCACATGTTAAAAGACACTGTGAAAGAGTGCTACCCATGGGAAGGATCCATTTAAATTAAGATTTAGACCTGAAAATTCACATAAATACTAAACTGACATAGACCTCAAGCCAGAGATGATGCCTAGTCATATAAACACCTAAACTCATAATCACTTCCCCAGTTGACCAGAAGGTCCCATGTGGTCATCCAACCCTGCTTTGGCATGTCAAACACACAGGACTCTAAATGGATAAATTATCTCATCTGGCCTGTTGACTCCTTGTGTTTTCAGTTCCCAAATGCAAATCTGTCTTGATCAGGCTGGAAAGGACAGTGTTCCCTCTCCACTCCATAGGGTATACAAGGTACAAAAGAACATTCTGGATTTACATAGTCAAAGTCATGTGCCTTAACCTGGCTTCCACCCTAAAACAGTATTATTTCCAAACTGAGAATATTATCTGAATGTTTCACATCATCTCTTATGTCAGATTCTTAATATAGTTCCAAAGACAGCAGAATAGACTAGGTAGTCTCAGTAAACGTTGCTGAACAAAAGCTGGTGTGGAAAAATTTAGTTACTTGCAATGGAGTGTAGCAGTACAGAGAAACTTCTTAAAAAATTCCTATTTCTGAGTTGTTTAATGATGACTAAGACTCCATTTAGATGATTTGCTATTGTTTAACCTAAATATTAAAGAGTTGGTAATAGAACCTGACTATGTATTAAAAATTAAAAGCCCTGTATTTGCCAAAATACCTGAAATCATCTAACTCCGACATCAGACACTCTTAGACATTTGACATTTCTGAATATAAAACTTTTATATTGCCAATGATTCACAAACAACTACATAAAAGCAGCAGCTTGGTTTTATCTTAAGTAATATGAACACAGGAATGGCTGTGCTGAATCACGGGGAGCCCTTCATGTAACTGCTTTAATACAGCAAGAGAGACATTCCAAAGGGAATGCAGTTACTGTCTCTTCCAAATCTCTCCTGAGTTTTGAGTATTTGAACTGTTCTTTAAGCTTCAGCACCGTATTCTCTGATTACATGAAAGCGTCAATTCTAATAAAATCATGGTACATTTTTAGCTTCATCACAAAGAATTTCCTGTCTTGTTCATAAACGAGAGCTGCATTTTAATCTCTTCATGTACTATTTTTCAGGGTGGCTCGCTCCCTTATTCACCTGGTATTGCTACTAGGATACACTGTATCTTCAGCCCAGAACCTCCCACTCTCTCCTCCACTTTCAGATACCCACTGAAGTCCTCCACCGGCCCCTGGTCCTCCTTCAGACACAAATCACAGTCAGCCACCTAAATCACCCTATAACAGAAGTGCAAAAGTAGATTTTTAAACAGTGTTATGAATTTGGGGCACTTGGATAGTGTTTTTACCACTGCAAACAAGTGAAAAGAGGCACAAGTTAAGCAGAAAGTTATTTTGAATGGTGTGCTCTCTATTTTCCCACTGTAGGGTTGTACGTTTGCTGTAGCATTACTGTGATTGTCATGGTCTATCTACAGGAAGAACAGCATACACCTTCCAACATAGTGCATAATACAAGCAATTTAAAATTCAAACTCATAGAATCAAATTCTATTCTATATGGATTAATTTGTGCTAGCTGACAATCATGTGTCAGTCTCCAAAGATAAACTTGGAGCATGGGAAAAATCTGATCAAACTAACAAGCAGTATGAAAATGGTGTGGAACTTAGGCTTTACAGCAATTGAATTCAACTGACTTTAATGGTATTTTATCTTGGTGCAGGAGAGGAAATGCAACAGGAAAAACAGCACACAGTCCTACCATGGAGGAACAGCTGCCATTTGCAGACTCTTATGCATCTGTAAGCATGGTTTTATTGAGTTATGGGGATCAAGAGAAAATATACCAAATCAGCACTGTATTTCCACTCTTGATACTGACAGGGAGGTAGAAAAAAAGAAGAAACTGACTGCAGAAAACTGTTCCCACACCATGAAAACTAAATACTGAATGCCTTTTACTTAACTGTCATGGTGAACCACTTTTGTAGTCCAATCCACCCTTTCTCCTCTATCTTATCTAGACAATAGAACAGAGAAGCAAGAAGCAGGATGAATAAATAGAAGTTTGAAGACCTTATTTAAAGATTTTTCCGGGCTGTTGAGTTGTTGGAGTACATAGAGATTGACTGTTGTCAAAGTGGACTGAGTCATATCTTACTCTCTGGGGAATAAGTTCATGCAAAAGATCTCTTAATGTCAGAGCAGACATCACCCCATCATTCCCCAACAAACGGAACAGAGACAGGCTCTGCAGTCACACTTTAGGACTTCAACAGCGCTTCTGCAGGACAGCTTTCTGCTTCACACAGTCCCTACATGTCTCCCATGAGTTTCTACAGATGGGTAAAATAATGTCAAAATTATTATCCCATCAATCTCTAGCCTGACTAACTCTTTATTATTCATTTTAGGAATGTAGTGACATTTTACATTTTCCAAAGCAGCCTATCTTCTTCAAAGTTCATCTCATCTCATCCTCTGCACAGTTCAAGACTTTGTCTGTGAAGATTAAGCTTAATAGAGTACAAAGAAGTCAGATTCACTGATCTTTTAAAGTTATGTTTCTGTGTTAAACCCTAGCATGTCTGACAGGCTCCTTACCTGTCACCTTATGATATTTATACATGAAACTAGTTTCTTTGCGTGTATAGATTTCAGCCTGATTCCTCATTATTTTATAAGCAATGGGACATATCATCAGATCTCAGTAAGGAAAAATATTCAACCATAAAATTCTGTAGCAGAAATATTTCTTATTTTAGTATATTTGTAGTCTGTTTTGTTCCTTTTTTTATTTTTAGTGTTTGATGGAATAACAAAGCCCGCAGTTATAAGTGGCAATAACCAAGTGGGTCACAACCCTGGCAAGAATTCTCCTACTACTTAATTCTTGATTTTATTTTATTTCTTTCATCGTACTATCTTCCTTTGGTCTTTTTAGTAGCTTTTCATTTAGTGGCTTAGCTCCCCTCTGCTTTTTTTAAAATATTAGATGCAGATCCACTCAAGCTGATGATGTCAACAGTGAAAACAATTAAATAAAATCCACCATTTGTAATATTGTTCAACACTCTCCTATTCACTACAAGCAGAATGAGAAACCAGCAATGTATTTCATTGGAATTCAATGCAAGAGAAAACTGAAAAAAACAGTTGCTATGGTCAGCATGAGACAGGGAAAAAAACCCATTATTGCTCATTTTGGCTATTTCTCAAAAGAATTTGGGTGCTAATATATCAAAACGCTAATTCATAGGAAGGTTTACTGTTCCTTGTTAAAAATTCACTATTATGGTTCCTTCCTGACACACTCACCTTCAGCTTGATGCTCTTTATGTTCCCTATGTCCTTTCAAGCTTGCCTCTCCCATAAGAACACTGCACAGATTTAATGTGCAGCCTAACATTTTTAGTGTAAAAACACCTCTGGGTAAACTCTACCGGAACAATAAAACCAAAAAGCAAAGTCCTCAATATCTGATAAACCCATGTAAGTTCTGCCTTTACTAGCTATTTCCTCACTATGGAAAGCAAGATAAAAACAAAAAGAGAACAAAAGAAATTCTTTTATATTTTCCCTTTTAGAAACAACATAATAACTCACTTTCCTATCTATAATTTACTCTTTCTTGCAGGTGTACTACAAGTTAATGAAACAGAGGAAGACTGAAGTTACAATACAATATTTATCACCGTAAAGGTCCTAGAACAAGTTCTAGTAGCCTTGAATATAGTAATTTGTTTCTTCAGAGCAAAAATACTAACATATTTGTTTTTTTCTGCTTCTCATTTACTTTCCAAGGATATTTATCTTCACATAAATATTCACAAATAGGTAATCTGGTATAAAGTGTACTAGAAAGAGCTCCTGCTTGAGGAATATTCTTACCAATGGACAGAAATCTTCATCTACCTACTAGAAGATGATCTCAAATATTAATAGATTACACAAATGATGATTAACTTCTGGCTGCTGCCACAGGTATTGGAAGGGTTAGTAATTTCACCTGTCACTTTCTGGAATTTTTTACTTTATAGTTTTCATTTTATGCAAATCATGCCTAAAAATTATTACATTAAAAGTAAGAATCTTTTAAGCAACAAGATATTCCATAGCTAAGCTTCATGAACAAAACTCTCACAGTTATAACTCACAGTTTTGTTACCTATAAATGTATATCCTTGATGGAGGCCACAGTATGACCAGATACTATGACATTTGTCATTTTTTGAAAGTAAGTTTCATCATGGTTCCTAACCATTACAAAAAAACTGACTTGAGATGTAGGTACTCCACATTGTCCAAGCTACACAACTTGAGAATATATCTGATAGTAGCAACTCTGAGGGATATGAATCCCTCATCTGACATAACTATGGAGGGTACAACATCTTGCATTCATTCTTTACAATGTAATAAAATAATATTGTAGAAAAACTGCATAATTTGAAATAACAAGGAACTGCTGTCATTCCTAGAGGACTTTTCAAATTACTCTATATGAACTTTCAAAACCACTCACAGTTAGTCTAATCCTACCAGCATGAGTGAGACCAAGGGTAAGCAATGCAGAAATCTTTAAGGATCTCACCAGGGATATTTCAAACCACTCTCACTCGCTGTGTTCATATAAATTGCTCAGAAATTCACAGGATCTACAGCCAGGAGGCATCTATCTGTGGGTACAGGATGGCAGAACACAAAGTGGCACACTCCTGTGAGAAGGCAACACGCACATTCAGAAACCCGCTTAGCACGGCAGACACAATGTACCAGGCTTTTGAGAAAGCAAATTTTAGCTTGCTCCTCTAATGGCAAGTGTTACATAAAGACCATCCTGACAGGCATTTGTGCAGGAAGATGTGCTGTGTGTTGACTCATGGGGCTGGGACAACCCTGGCAGTATGCACAGAGCACAGCTGTTTACAGTGAGGGAGGGGATGGATCGGTACATTAGCAAGGGATGTAGGAGGGAAGGTGACTAGAGGCATAGCAGGGTGAGAAATAAACTTCATAGTGAAGCATTTTCTCAGTCAAGCTCACAGTTTCTCTTTAACAGTGGGGCAACATAGGAGTCTGTTGAGAAAACTTCTTAAAAGTACGTCCCCAGAGCATCAGATGCAGGTGTGCTGCAGCATCCTTCTTCTGGTCCCTAAATACATCCAGAGGAAGGCAATAAAATTATTGACAGAGCTGTAAGGTATGTCCTAAAGTTGTAGCTGAGGACTTTGGCTATGTCTGATGTGCAGAAAAGGGGGCTGAGGACAATCTCATTGGGGGGATATGGAGAGGAAGATTCCGAGTTCTTCTCCCTGGGAAAGGATGCATGAGAATGATTCTGAAATGAGCAGGGGATGTTCAGATTGGACATTAGGAAGCATTTCTTTATTCAGAGAGTGCTCAAACGATGGAACAGGCTTCCTAGACAAGTGGTCAATAGAATGATAGAGTGCTTTGGATTGGAAGGGACCTTAATGATCATCTAGTTCCAAGCCCCCTCCCACTAGACCAGGTTGCTCAATGCCTCATCCAGCCTGGCCAATATTCCAAGCCTGTCAGTATTTCAGAGGCATTTGGAGAATGTTGTTAACAGCATCATTAAACATTTGGTCACCTCTGAATTGATCAAGCAGTTGGGCTAGATGATCCCTGTATGTCCCTTCCAACTGAAAATATCCTATCCTATCCTATCCTATCCTATCCTATCCTATCCTATCCTATCCTATCCTATCCTATCCTATCCTATCCTATCCTATCCTATCCTATCCTATCCTATCCTATCCTATCCTATCCTATCCTATCCTATCCTATCCTAAACAGGCCCTTGAGCAACAGTGTTGGAAGGCAAGGACCTGTGGATATGGATAAGATGGCTCAAGGTGAAAAGTACTATTCACCAGTCCAGCTGCTGTTTTTAACTCCATAAAATAGACTGACCTATGTTTTCTAGTGTGGCTCTTTTCTAAAGCAAATTTTGGAAAGCATCAATGAGAAAATGGACTAAAGATGCCCTGCAAGACTTAATGGGATGCAGTCTTTCAAGGGCTAGATATGTAGATATTTTTATATTTCATATCACCATCCCTCTTTGCAATGTAGCCATTTTTGAATCTTAATGAATTATTTGAGTGATAACCAGCAGCTATATTTATTGAGATGCACATTTAAGTGATAAGCTTCTTTTGTAATATTTATGAATTTAAAGCTCCACAGAAACATCGAAATGCGATAAATATCAGCAAAAAGTTGTATTTTTTTCCTGGTTGTTAAAACTGAGATAAGAATAATGTTTTGGACTGTGGTTTATTCAGTATGTTTCAAAGGAAAAGACAAGGAAAAGTCTAAGCTGCTCTCATTGCTCTCAGGCCTGCAGCAGTAATGAATGATTTATGAGAAACTTTCCCAAACAGAGAACTACCAAACCCTTGTTTTTAAAAACATTTTCCTTCTTTCTGTTTTTCTGTAGTCACTTATGCAAGAGAATTACAAGCAGGATTTATAGGGCTGGTTAAATTGGAGGTGGCAGGCTGTGATGTATCTGCACTCAAACTTTCACAATACTTACTGGCTCATATTAAGCGAAATAATAAAATTTTAAAAGGCTTTATAAAGATTTTGATGGGATTCACTGAAAAAGGTCATAAGTTTCATTATGACATAACTCAAGAAAACTCAAACGATACTTTATCTCCCTTAGCTAGTGCTGTGCCTATACCATGATCCCTTCAGCAGGATATACAAAATTCTGTCTCCCAGACTCTCCAATCAGGATTATTAAATCAACCTGTTAAAATAAAAGAAATAAAACCCAGTTTTAATTGCATGCTCATTTTCCCTATTTTAGAAATGGCTCATGAGCAACAGTGTGCAAATATATCACGCCACACAGGGCCTGTGGGTGTCCCACCTCTCACAGCAGCAGAATACAAATGCTTCCCAAAAGCAATTATTATATATTTATGGAAAAGGCACACATAGTAATGAATCCATTTATTTGACTGCTTTGTCTTCAAAACAGCCAATTTATGCCAGAATTGTGCAGTGCATGTCTTCTAATTAGACCAGTCATACTGGTGTCTCCTAAGAGAGGCAGAGACTGAGCACGTCTGTCCCTGAGAAGATGCATCCCCCACCATGGGAAGTGCTTAATAATACAATAATGCCAACCCAGGCTGGCCATAAAATGGCTGTAGGTGGTCTGGAACCTGCCTGAATTTACATGCTGTGAATCATCAGCCTCCCCTTACAAAAGAATTTACCAGAACAGAAACTCCAACTAGTTCAGATTTATCAGCCAAAAGAAAAAAAATTACACAACAAAAAGGTGATGGTTGCAGTGATGGAAATAATTTTTGAACAAATTAAGTTGATTTCTTGCCAGTTTGCAGAGGACATATTCAGCTGACTGAAGAAAACAAGACCAGATTTAAAGTCTAATGTAACAACTGGAGTAAAAAGAGAAGTCTATGCTCTTGCCTTGAAAAACTGATTTTTAAAGTTTTTGGAAGTATTACTAGAAATTCGCTTTTATATAAATGGAATATTTCAAAGACAGCATAGGTTCATTAATACTTGTATTGCTCTTTTTATCATGTTCTATTCTGAAGCTAACTGGTGCAACCTTGGCCCAACGAACGAGGGCAACAATTTGTACTTCTATAAGATATTTAGCAATATTTCATTCAAAGTTCATTTTCATAAACAAAACCATATATGGTGTTCATGAAATTAATTTTTAAATCCACTGGCACAGGTTGCCCAGAGGTGACAGAGGCCCAGTCTCTGGAGCCATTCAAGGCCAGGCTTGTGGAGGCTCTGAGCAACCTGCTCTAGTGCAGGATGTCCTTGCTCACTGCAGAGGGTGTTGGACTAGATGGCCTTTGAAGGTCCCTTCCAACTCAACCCGTTTTATGATAACACAACTTCAACACTCTCTTGCCAGATTTCCCTACATACAAACCATTAATGCTAATGACAGTAGCAAATAAAAACCAAAGAAAAGCCTTTCAGAGTGAAAAACTTGTATTCATCCAATTAGTAACCTTTACGCATGTGAGCAAATCACTGAGGAAGAAAGAAGAAATGGCTAAGTGATTTAGATCACAGCAATCTATAATCTGGTTTCCATTCAGGAAATTGCACAGGGTGCAATTTTTCTTATCACCATAGCTCAAGAAAGGCTGTTCTTCTCTGAAATATAAATTTAATTATGCTCTAAAGGTTTTTTTTTTCATGCAGAAAGACACTGTTACCTGCATTTTCACAGTTGTCATATGGTACCATAAGACTGCAAGTTAAAAGTCCATTAATTGGTTGGTTATAACACAGCCTAAGTTACAGTTGTAATATTATCCAATAAATATTTCTATTTTAAAGCTACATTTAAAAATGACAACTAGTCCTCCAGTCAATGCATATTGCAACACCCAACATCTAGTCCAGTTCTGTTTAACTTCCAGTAAAGTTCACTGTTAAGAATGGTAGGCATGATAGTGCTGTAACTTCTCTACAAATTAGAGGAAATTTGCCAAATCTAGTATTTTTCTACATGAACAGAGATAATTTCTTACACCCCAGAAAATCCTAAAAGGATCTATTCCAGCTTTCGACACACTTCATTACCTCATCTACATCTCCCTAGCAAACAATTACTGTTTGCTTTGAGAAAGAGAAGGTTTCCCTTGGTAGCAGGGCAAATATCCATGGATAGCTAGTTTGAAAAGACAAATCTTAGCCAAAGGGATGTTCCAAAGAGAAGATTTCCCATGGAAGAAGAGACTAAAAGAGTGGTTTCTGCCATCTGACTCAACTTTTAGCCAATGAATCCTTCCATCTCCTTCCATCCAAAGCCTGACTTTCAGACCAGGATTTTTATCTGATTACCAGTAAACAAAAGCCAGTGAATCTGTTTGCTTTAATTCCAATCTGATTCCATGGTCATGCACGAATTTCAGTGTCCCACAAGGTGCTGGAGCATATGAGTTGAGTTTCAAGCAGCTGAATTCTCCTCCTAGCTGTTCTAGCGAAGTGATCTGCTCACTGCAGCCGAGGCATGTTTTTCATGCCCATATGGAGGTTAAGAACATTTACATATGAGAAAGAGTATACAGGGAAATTGTTGATGCATGATGTAATTTATGATGACATTTAACTCTCTTCATAATTGATTTGTGAAAATTATCTCCAGCCAGGGAATGCATTTCTTGTTCTGGTCCAAATTTGACAATTTTTTGTCACCCCAATGTCAGACTTTGTTTGCATCTTTCCATCATCAGTAGGTGCAGATGAAAACAGATGTCTGGCTCTAGCAAGTTCAGTTTTCTAAATGGCCTTTTCCACACTTATTGCATGTTTTATTTTTCTCTAAGACATCTATTTTCTGCCATTTTAAGGCACTTTTAAAAATAATATTGTAGCAGACTGGAGAGGAGAGGAAAGGAGAGGAGAGGAGAGAAGAGGAGGGTGCCTCCATGCTACCAGTAGCTTTATCTCACACCGATCTTGATGAATAGTGTATTGAGCAGCCATACTAAATTTACAGCTCTGCTCTGGCATGACAGATGAGAAATACAATGCAATCTGGGGCACAAAGGTATTATGACATTAGAGATTGGGATTGTGAGCAACAAGAATGAATTGGAAGGGTTCACTGCCTTTTTGTAGAAAAATTACAGATACTACACAGTGTAGACCATTTGCACATGTTAAATCCAGGCATGGTTGTATTAACTGTCAGCCTGAGTTGAAAGGGTAAGAAAGGATAAAGCTTGAATAATATGAAGGAAATACAGGGTAAAGAGCAACAGTAAAAATTTCTAAAAGGAACAAGATGGAAATACTGTGTCTGGGACATTGCTATCCTCAAAGCAAAAAAGCACAGCAAATGAAATATTCAAGACCAAATTTCAAGGTTAGCTACATGGAATGCCCTTTCTGCTTTTCAGGAGCTTGAGCCTCTACAGCTCCTGACAATGCATTGCAGCATCTCAGGAGAGGGTTTTAAAGCTTTGGAGAGATGGTGTAACCCTCCTGGCTCCCACAGCTCATTCCCTCTGCAACAATGCAGAGTACGATCCCACCTACATCTTTCCTTACAGCAACCCTGGAGCTTTCTGCTTTTCCATTCTCCATACTCTCACACATTATTGCTCCTTTAGTGATGCTGACTCAACTGTTTTTACACTAAATTAGTTTTGTGAAATCTTTTGGGTTACATAAACCCTCCCTCACCCACTCCCCCCTTTTAAAAATAAAAAGTAACCCCCACACCTGTGATCTTTTCACTAGTCTGATGAACCACAAATGGGATGGGGTATTAAAATGTAGTGAAGGCGAGGGGAGGAAGGGATAGTAGTGGCCAAAGACAGTAACGAATGGGAAACTCCAACCTTCTTTACCATCGTGTTGCCATTGTGAAATCAAGTTATTTCTTTGAAGTGTATCATTCTCTGAGTAAAAGAGATGAGCATAATATACTCATATTGGTTTTGAGGAACCTGAGCTTGCAGATAGCACAAGGAGAAGCTGCAGGCACCTACCAGATGAAACACCTGAAGGGACTCAGACAGACCCCAAGCTGTTCAACACTGCAGAGATATTCCTGTCTGCTTTAGTGAGCTCACTCCTTCGGTAACAAAGAAAACAATTAAAATAGAGGAGTTTTAAGTACAGTCAGTTCATTAGTTTCAGTTTCAGAACGTACAGCTCCTCTTACATCAAAATTTGGTGTAGTGAGAAGGTGGAGGCACAGCTGCTACACTACATGTGAATCTGAGGACCAATTCTGCTATTTATAGCATATCTACTCTGCAGAGTGACAGAAGTGAATAAGGTGGGATAATTAACTGGTAAAGTACAATGCTATGAACTGAATCAGTCAGTGCAGACCATTTAATGCAATATTTGCATGACTCATATTTTTATTATGAGATGTTATGTTATGAGAGATGACTGGATAGGGTTACATGTTGTATGACCACTGAAAAGAAAACCAGTTCTGAGCTTAAAGGAGGAAAATAAAACAATGGTTGGATACATGTATTTGTGGAGAACAGAAGCAAATAGGACCTCTAATCAATTCGACAAGCTGCCATCTCTGCAGCTGATACATTTATCTCCTTGTTCTTTTTACATCTAAAGGATTTGTTTTAATAACATGACACTTAAGGAGGATTAATAAGACACCACAATAATGGATACAGAGAATCAGCAGAGCAGAACCACATCAAACTCAATTAAGTCAATTAGACCTGCTCTCTATGATGATTTTTCAACCTACAGAAGCTGCTCTGCCTTTTCACTCACGTACATCTAATTGATCACTACCAAATACAAGTTATTAGTCTACAGAGATCTTGGTCTTTCCTGTTATGGATATTCTCTGGCCTGTACAGAAATTCATGAAATAAGGAAAATAAAACATTCCTTTTTCATAATGGAGATAAACTACAGCATTTTTATAATAGTTTTTATCTACTATCTTTAAATAATCCTGTAAAGAAAATAATTACTTTTCTTTACTGCCTTTAGGCCTTTGCTTTGCCAGAGGAAAGGCACAACTCCCTTCCACATTCAGTGCCCAGAATCCTCCTTTCATAAAGCCCTCTGACAGGGCTGCAAAGTGAGTGGAAAAAGAAGATACATATTCCAGTTTCTTATCTGGCAAAAGCAATTGTTAAGTTCATAACTGGTAATCATAAATAATTGACTTGGTGAACTAGTATCCAGTTGAGCTGAACAATTTTCAACAGGAATCTCCTGCATTCTAGACTGGTACTTACTGGAAGGGAATAGGGGTCCCATGCAAAGTGATGACTTCTGTTACTGTTTTGTGTGTAGCTGAGACTCTAAATTAGAACTCACTTTTCTTCATTGCCTCACATTTGAAAATAAATCAAACAAATATGCAGAACAAATACTTTTCCTCTCTGTGTTAGTTGAATGACTGCTGCTCATTCCTCATTGCCCTTCTTGCAAATGTTTTCTCTCCTGCTGTCAAGTACTCCTCATTTGTTGTCTGTTCCTGTTCCCTATATTTGTTTTCAGTCTATTCACTAATGCACCAAATGTTTTGCTGGTTGGGATGAATATTGCATAGCCTCAAATGCCCTCACTGTTTACCTCTCTCTGTTACAGCCAAGCACTTCATCCTTTCCTTTGTATGTCTATGTAATGTGTTGATTTTGTACATGATCCAGAGATTATAATTTTCCCAATGTCACCATCCACTCGTATTTAAAGAAAAATGTTCTGCTCAGCAGAATGTTGGTTTTGCAAATAACTCTTTTCGATTAAATAAAACGTGATCTCCAATTAGCATTTAACTGATGGATTTACTTTGCCCTTTGTACCACAGAGTAACTTTCCCTTTCTTACTTATTATTCAAGTGATTGTAAGCTGAAGCTTATGTATGTCACTCAAAATTCAGTATTCATTATTTTAGTTGTGAAACTGAGAACTATCTCAATTTTTCCAAGAATATTTCTTTGTGATTAAAGAATTACACCTCATTGGTCTCTTTTTCTTAGATTAAGAAGGATAAACTTAGTTTTGAAATTGAATAACCTTTCACCACTCTTATTTCTTATTGATTCTGCCTGGATGCTAATTTCTTTTCACATATGGAAGATGAACATTGGGTTCTACTGTTCATTGTTTTTATTAGGTGTTACAGGAAAAAACAGTTCAATGCAGTGCTCATCTCCATTTTTAAACAAATTGTCATTATCATTCTCAGAAGTTTTTTGTAGGATGTTCTCATTTTGGTCTGGTTTTATTTTATAATGCTGTTTTGGTTTTTAACCAATTTTACTTTCATTTTTTGGTTTTATTTTTCTCTTCCATACCATTACGTTTAATCTGTCACACTTTCAGAATCAATCTCCATCTGCTTTTATTCAAATTACTTTATTCACATTTAGCTCTTCACTCTCTCTACAAAGGTAACATGCTATATTGCTGCTGCAGATGAGTTGCATAATTAACAAGAACTTGTTAATCATGAAAAAACTATTTATTTGATTACCCACCCCACTTTCAAATATTAATCAAAATAGCACCTTTTTCCAGAACATGCCCTGCTGAACTATAGTAATCATGCTCTGGAAAGGATGCCCATCAATTTGTATGTTAGGGTCATGATCTGTTATAACTATGCACCAATTTCCTGAAAAAATACTGGATTTTAAAATACATTTTTATGAAAGTTTAGCTGCCTTTCCTCAAGTTATGATGAATCACCTTTTCCTCCCCTAACACAAGTGCTTTCTTCTTGACAGGTTCCTCTTGTATTAGTAGTGGAGATATTGAGGGGGAGTTGTATCATGACCAAGAGCACACACTGAAACATAAAAGATGAATACAGGAATGACATCTCCTTTGCTCTTATCTTCGTCTGTGGAAATGTGCCCACTTGATACATCCACAAACCTGAGAAGTTCTTTTAGGCCCATGAGTGCAGATTAGAATTAAGTTTTTTTCATAATAATGCAGCTGTTACTTACAAAATTATGATGCCATTGGTTTTCACCATAGTACCTATTGTTAAAAGTACTGTTAAAAGTACAATAAGAATTACTTTAAGAGATTTAGGAGGATTATCTTTCTTATTTGAGTGTTTCCTGAGGATCTCTTACACTCCCAGATATTGCTTAGAATAAGAAACTGCCTCTCAAACTTCTCTTTTGAGTTGCCATCCAAAATTTCATGCACATACACAACCAATACTGGCATTGAGAACAGATGAGAAGTCAAATACAGGCAACCTTACTGTGATGAAAAATATCTGCTTGCTCATCAAAATACGGATTTTGATCTCAAATTTTCCTCATGCAGTAGACCTTTTTTTTTCTCCTGTCAGGTTTCATAGAGGGCACAGAAACAATGAAAAAAACCAACTGAAGACAAAGATGTCAAGTACATATTGAGCAATACAAAGTGTCTCAAATTCAATAAAAATAAATTAAGAAAACATAGCTCAGAAAATAACTTTGTAGATGAAGAACAGTTCCTGCTCTGTTGAAAGCCTGAGTATATCAAAAAGTTTGAAAGCCAGCATGGAAAAATATTTCTTATTGCAAATTGCAGTATGGTAAGAAAATAGTTTCTGAGTAAAATTTTTTTGTATGTCAGGGCATTTACTTTAAATTAATGAAGGAATTATGTATTAATGTAATAATTTTAATTCCTTTAGTTCATTGAGAATATCAAGAAATGCAATGAAAAGCACAATCATACAGAAGTAAATCAAGGCATTTTTTGAGACTTATCAGAAATTACCTAATATTTTCATTGTCCAGATTATTTTCTGAATGCACAAGTGGGAAAAATGACATTTAAAAGTTTTCATACTCGAGGAACTGAGATAAAAATAATATATTGTTACTAAGATTACAGCTTGAAGATACATGTCTTGAAGAGATGTGAGCCTTTTGTACAATTAGCAAAGTAATAAAATATTAAGTTTAATGGAAACCTCTATTAAAAATCTTTAAAATACTTTCATGAAACTTAGCAAAAAGTTTATCTGGCTGTTCAGTCTGTAAAATAAATGAAAAGAGCGCTTGTGTCTGGCAAATGGCAGCTAGACCATTATATCTTCTTGAATGAAATAACTATCAAAAAATTTACCACAAGTGTCCTGTCTTCAAGTTCTCTTTCAACCAACTTACCTTCTGTTCTGACTAAACATAAATCATACCCAATGTCTTCAAAATTCTGAACCTTATTTCCTTGGTATCTAACACTCCACTCTTACCTTACACACATACACTCCCCCACAGACACCCAACAGAAGTAATTTACCTTATGAGGGAGGTGTGCAAGTTCAGGGAACAATAAGAACAATAAGTACTTCAGGAGATAATGAGAAAGAGCCTTTTAGCAGAAACACTACTAACAGAAACAGAGATCTCAACATATGAACCAAAACCCAAACAAAAGGCCACCAAAGCAGCATGCAGATACATCCTGATCTTACATGTATCACAGGTGCTACTCTCTTTTTTATATCTCTGCCCCACACTAAAGACAAGGACAATAAACTTACAAATCCTGAACACAACAGCAGCAGAATTGGAGAGAGATGCGTCCATGTCCCATCCCTGCAATAAAACTCACAGAGAACATGACCACTACTTGAATTAAGGAGATTTAAGGAGATCTTTTATGCTCCTTACATTGACAAGTACTTCCTGTAGTTTAAAACCAGCAAAGAAAATCACTCAACTCTGCCCCCAGAACCTCTTTCACACTTGCCTCCAATTTTTTGTCTCCTTGTCTTAGCTGGTACATGGGATTAACACCCTGGGATCCTTTTTTTTGTTGTCAAGAAGAGTCTTTATTCCATTCACCTCAACAAGAAGTATCACACATTCACAGAAAATGTATGACATCTGCCAGCCATGACCTTGTGCAACTTTGTTTTATTTCTGCTTGCATTGTTTCATTTTATCTTTTTTCATGGAAAAGGTCTGTATTATAAATTACATTTTTCATCATTAACAAAATACTGTTCAAACATTTCATAGATGGTTATGTATTTTTGTTACATGTCAACAATATAAAAATCCTGTGCTATAACTAAGAGTTCTTCAGGAAACCATTGTCTTTTTAATCTATAGGGATAAAGTGGTTTTGCCTCAGTTTGAAATATCAGCTATGATTGTGACCAAAAGGCACATCACACTCCCTTTAAAGTCCCTAATTCCTACTTCCAATGCAGCTACCATGATATAAAATAAACTGACATTTAGCCTAGTTAGGAAGGCTTCCTCAAGACCTTCCCCCTTCTTGAGGGTGAATCCCTCCAACTCATCCATGAGGGTTTTCAGAAGACTAGGAGAGAGCTGTGTACAAGTACCTCTTGTCAGCCATAGTACAAAGTCACAAAGAAAATCTTTCATCTGTCCAAGGAAAAACAATAAAATGTACTGACAGAATCTCATGCTGGTTTCCAGCTATCACTGCTCTTCATTAGACACTGTAACTTTTCAAAGGAGAGAGCTGGATTGGGAGTTGGACTCCATAGAGAGTTAGTAATGAGCTCTAATGCCTTTTGTTTCCAAATGGCTTCTGCTGACTTAGTTGAAGTATTATTATCATCTTGACAGCAGAGGGAAGAAGCCCACCTCCAGCCCACCATCACCACTTGCTTCTGTTTCTGCAGCATCATGGAGATGGGTGAGTCAGAGCAAAATCCCTGTCTTGGGGCTCCTTTGCCTTGAGAATCGCTCTGGCTGCAAAAATAGCAGTGACTTCCATCCTGTCATTGCACTTCACTGCTGTGACACCCCCACCATTTGGGATGCTTTTTGGATTGGGACTAGGTGGGGTGAGGCTACCTTCCTCTCCTGCTATGGGCTGAGCACTTTGAATGCCCACTTGCATGAATTTCAGGTTGATTGCATAAATCAAAGGCAGATTATTAAAAGCAGAATGATGACCTAAATGTTCAGAATTAAGAAAAAAAAACCCCTATTTGATAAAAAACTCTCTCTTGTAGAGCAAACCCCCCAGCCTGCTCATCCCAATGCTTTTTTTTCCTTCCTGACAAACAAACAAAACCTAAGACAACAGCCTAACAAAACACCTAGGCAGGCAACTAGCACAACACCCCTGAGAATGGCTTATTTCTCTGAAGAGATAGTTCATGAATGATGTGATTCACCACACTTAAGGATGAATCTGCTAAGCCAGCTTCTTGGGGCTGGACAGGAATGAAAATCTGGTATCAGGTGAGCAAGAGGTGAATTGACCCTGTGTCATAGGAAGGAGTGGCACCAGGATCCCAGGGGATGTTGAAGGCAGGAGGGCAGGCACCTCTGCTCCCTCTGTCCCACAGCCACACCACAGCTGGAAAGTGTAATGCTTTCATCATGCAGTTACTGCTCAAAAAATGGATCTGAGTATGACATTGTGTTCAACACAGCAAAGTGCAAGGTTATGCACTTGGGCCGGAAGAACCCCAGGCACCTGGACAGGCTGGGAGGAGTGGTCCTTGAGAGCAGCTCAGCAAAGAAGGATCTGGGGGTCCTGATGGATGAGAGACTTAACATGAGCCAGCAGTGCGCTCTCGCAGCTCGGAAAGCAAATGGGATCCTGGGCTCCATTAGGCGAGGGGTGGTCAGCAGGGATAGGGAGGCGATTGTCCCTCTCTACTCGGCTCTTGTGAGGCCCCATCTGGAGTACTGTGTCCAGGTGTGGAGCCCTCAGTACAAAAAAGACATAGAGATTTTGGAAAGGGTCCAGGGGAGGGCCACGAAGATGATCAGGGGGCTGGAGCACCTCCCCTATGAGGACAGGCTGAGGGAGTTAAGGCTTGTTCAGCCTGGAGAAGAGAAGGCTACAGGGTGACCTCATTGCAGCCTTTCAATACCTGAAGGGAACCTACACCCAGGAAGGGAGAAAACTCTTTGAAAGGGCTGACAATAGCAGGACTAGGGGAAATGGATCCAAGTTGAAGGAGGGAAGATTTAGGTTGGATGTTAGAGGGGAGTTCTTTACTAGGAGAGTGGTTAGGTCCTGGAACAGGCTGCCGAGGGAGGTTGTGGATGCCCCGTCCTTGGAGGTGTTCAAGGCCAGGTTGGACGGGGCCCTGGGCAACCTGATCTAGTAAATTTGTTTGTTTGGTGGCCCTGCTAGGCAGGGGGGTTGAAACTACATGATCCTTGAGGTCCCTTCCAACCCGGGTCATTCTGTGTGATTCTGTGATTCTGTGTCTTGACAGGAGAGTATGACACAGCCAACGTTAATCTACAGAAAATCTGGGAATTCTGAAAATAAAAACACAAGAATATTTTGAGGATTTAGGGAGCTGAACAAAAATGAAGTCGTGGTTGTTGATGACAAAAATAAGAATCCTATCAGAAGGAGAATCAAAACACATATCCCCTTTCCAAAACAAGTCCTATATTTACGAGAGTCTCCTCAGAAGAATGAAACAAGCACCAGTTGGGGCTGGCAAACGAGATGCAGCACAGTTGCATGGCAGATCAATAGACATGGAAAAGAGTGACCTGAATGGCATCTAGAAGAAGAAATGCAGTCATTAAAAACTGTCATGAAACCTGATTTGAATCCTTATTAATTTGCTACTTTCTCTCTCTTATTATGTTGCCGATGCTGCAAAGGGCAAAAAATCAGCAGCACAGAGTTTCTGTGCTGAGGGCAGACTTGTAGCCCACAGCAGAAGAAAATCCATGCTGGGAAAACAATGACTAAAACCACTTGTGAGACATGCTGTGTCAACATACGTGACAGATGCCAATCAGTAGGACTCCAGCTGAGGCTCAGCTATGAGTTTAAGATGGGGAAAAATTTTGGAGGAGGCTGAACACAATATGCCTTCTCACAGAGGTCAGCTTAAGACTTTTGCTCCTGCTAAGCTGACAGGAGCAAATTTACCCCTAGCCACATGCCATGTGGATCATACCATTTGAACACAGAGTATATGCTCAGCTGCTATGCAATTTCAACTAAAGTAATGTTTACCACAATATAGTATTTATTTTCAGAGCTATTCAGTTTTTAATGCATAGTGGGTGCAACAACCTGCAACCCATCACAACCAGCCCATGCTGCTGCCTGACACCCTGGTTTCACTCCTTTCTTCGTCACTGGCAACATCCCCATGTGTGAGGTTGTGTGATGACAGTAGATATAAATGGTCCCACATAATCTGTTTAGCAATGCTAAGTCAAAGTTTGGTTTAACAGGCAATGCAGGACTTAAACCATGACATTAACCAGCTCTGGGAGTATGCAGGCAACTTGGTCAGTATGGAGGGATTACAGAATCACAGAATCATAGACTCCATTGAGCTGGAAGGGACCTTCAAAGGTCATCTAGTCCAACTCCCCTGCAGTGAACAGAGACAACTTGTATTAGATGAGGTTGCTCAGAGCCTCATCAAGCCTGGCTTTAAATACTTCCAGGAATGGTATCAGCAACACCTCTCTGGGAAACCTGTTTCAGTGCCCCACCACCCTCACAGTGAAGAACTTCTTCCTAATGTCTAATCTAAACCTGCCCCACTCTAGTTTAAAATCATTGCACTTCATCCCATCTCTATGTGCCCTTGCAAACAGCCCCCCCCCCAAATTACTTACACTAGAAAAGGAGTAAGCTACACATGGAGGAGTTGCTGAGCATCTCTTAGATTCTTCATTAAGTTCAAATTGATCTTGAATTATATTAGTTTTCAGTAGACCTTTGAGTTGGTATGTTCAGAAACAAAATTAATGTAATTCTCTCTGTCAAGGAGAAAAGCCAGTCACATGGTGGGGCTACAGACCTTGGGCAGAGCAGAGCTGGAAGCGGGGTCCATTATGCCAGAGCAGGACTGCTATGAATGACTGTATCGCATGTTGATGCATTCAGGAGAGATTTAGGTTTGCACAGCATATGGAAGCCCTTTGGAAACAGATGCAGTCTATTGGGACACGTAAGAGTCAATAGACAGAGCAGGGGAAAGAAATTAAATTATGAGACAGGTGGTGAAGAACCACAAACATATGCTAAAGGACTGTGTCAAGGCAGAAAAAATGAAAGGAGTAGAAGCAGAGATTTTTGGAAAGAACAGAGCAGAAGAGAGGTGAGGGAAGGGGATGGATAAGATGAGGCAGAGGCACAGAGATTACATACACAGATATCCCAAGGCAGATATCCCAAGACCAAAGTGTTCAAAGATGGTATGAAGTACAAATTACAATGCCTGGATGAGAAAGGCTCTTCACTGACACCCATTGCAAGACACGCTCTTTCTCAATAGATCTGGATGTCCCATTCATATCACAGTTGTGGATAGTACCTGGATGAAGAGGTTTGCAGAAACAGAAGCACACTCTTCAGCTCAAGAAAAAAAACGGAATTTTGGAGGCAAAACTCTCAGATTGGAACTGAAACTAAACTATCATCAGACTCGATCCTGAAACTGCTGATGCCACTTGAATTGGACAGCCTGCAGGAACAGATTGAGTATACAGAGATAATATGGGAATAAGGGAATTAGGAGCTGTAAACACTGACTCCCACAAGTAAAAGCATTATTCCAAATTTCCAATTGCCATACTGAGTTTTCAAAAAGCCAATTCTGCATAATTGTCATTTTCTAATAGAACTTACATCACTGAAAAGTTATCATCCAGTTTCTACTTTCTCATTAGAAGTAATAATAAAAAGGCAAACCAGAACTCTCTTACAGGACTGTGGGGAAAACAAGAAAATGAAGAGTAATGGAGAATTTGAACTTTTTAGACATAAGTATAGAGACAGTAAACAGAGACAACGCATCAAGAAGATATCTGAAAGCATAACACAAGATTGCTAATTTGCACAGAACATTGTATAAGATCGCTAGAGATGCATCAGTTCTTACTTTGACTGTGAAAACCAGAAGTAAAATTATGCACCAGATAAAGGACCTTTCACAAAAGTTTTGGTCAGGTACTCACAAGTAGGTTTGAATGATGAAAATGAGACCAAAACCAAGAAGAATAAGAAAGATTATTTATAAGTAATTGTAAGAATTTTAAAATGCAACCTAAACAGAGTAAAAATAAACATGCAGTGGTACAGAACATACAAATGAATTCAATGTTGAATCAAAGCTCTTAATACTTGAGGTGCAGTTACAGCTGAGAAAGATTCATAAAGGCTACTGCAGTTCTCTGATACGTCTCTTATCTGTGCTCAGAACTGGGACAAAGATATTTCAGATTAGACCTGTTCACTTATTGGCATTTCTGCTATTTTATTTGGATTCCACTCTCAAAGAGAGGAGAATTGAGCCCATTTCGAAAATACAGAATTATCAGAAGCTTTATCTCAAGGATGAACTGAGAAAAACTGTAGTATTTATAAAAGGTGCATTAAAGAACTCAAATGATGTATTTCTGAAAGCAAAATCCTTCATATTTAAATAACAAAAGATAGGCTTAACTAAATTCAATAAGCAGTATACTAAAAACATAGTATAAAACCATCCTTTTACAAATCAATATAAAATCAGGATATAATACAAAAGAGAAGGAAATGAAAACTGGAGAGGGAAGAGGAAGCAAATAAAGACAAGATCATCCACACAGCATCTAGAAGCAAAATTCTTATAACTCGTAATATTGTATTCATCTTGATAAGCAGTAATGAATTCCTTTTCAAAGTTTCCTTTTTGGAATTTATATATAGAATACCAATTCAAGTACTCCCTGACATTTAAATTGTTTCATAAAATCATGAAACCAAAGCTGCTAGAAATATTCCCTTATAAGCAAGTAAACATCCACTGTAACATCCACAGCCCAAGCATTGGCAGATACTGGTAAAAGCATGAGAACCACAGAGCTGCTTGTCAATAGTAAAACAATTATTCTGTACTCTTTGCTGATTTTAACTAAAAGGAATCACACAGGGAAAATTAATTGGAATTTGTAAAGCACCATGGCTCGAGAAATATCAAAGTGTTCTTTAGAATAAAGTTATTTTTTAGGTCATGATTTTGTGATTATTTCTTAAATGTGAGGCACTCTGAGAAGCAATTGTTTCAAAAGAACGATAGGTCAGCGATCGAACAGAAACTCAGAAACTGTGAAAATAAATTAGTGACCAAGGGGGAGATAAAGAAAACATAGAACAAAAGAAATGGATGTGAGATAAAAATAGCCATAGATGGCAGCTTGTTGTCCAAGTCTGGGGGTTTTGCTTTGTGTGGGCTTTTTGTTATTGGTTCTGTTTGGGTTTTTTTTCCCCCATGAAGTAAATATTGTTTTAAATCCCAAGTTCAGAACTGCAATAATAACCAATGCTGTTAGAAGGAAAAGATTACAGCGAGAGCAAATCAAAATCACATAAAGACGGGTGAAGAGTCCAACTAAGACGATGCATGCAATCTGTAGGAGAGGACTCTATGACAATCTATACCCTAGATTCTGGACCAGGAACTACTTGCTGCATGTCCATAAGGCTAAAATAGTTTGACTGTGCTTCAAATGCTGAATGGCAATGCCATTTGGTTTGAAATTACATACACACCATGGCCAACATTTGTTTACAAAGACATCTCTTTGTCCAAGCCAAAAACTGTACCAGGAACTATGGCATCAATTTAAAACTTGATACAACTCTATCTACTTTATCAGTATAGATGTAGTGGGGCCCATAATCATACAGAATTACACTTATTTGGTGTTATTACCAAAAAACCTTTAAAATTTTTCTGGATATTAAAAAAACCAACATGTAGAAAATTTGTTTTTATTACTTAAGGCAACAGAACCTGACTTTTCAAATTTATAGTCATGCAAGGCTTGATCTTCCAAGGATCTGGGAGCTTGCTGGCTAACAGTCTTGCAGCCTGAGAACTTTTATTCAGGACATGAACTAAAGGCTGATCTTGTGAAGGAAATCCCTGTGGCCATCAATGGGTCAAAGTCTTGCTTAAGAAATGTAGCTCTGAGTAGGGATCTAGAAACAGTGTTGACATAATAAGCTGTAGATTGACAGGTAACAAAAGTCACATCGTTTATACTGTCTTTCTTAGGAGGTAGATTAATTAGACTCAGAAAATACTCTTCTGGAGTGTTAAAAACAGTACAAAAGATCCTAATTCAATGCTAATTATATTAAGTGACAAAATGATGAACACATTGTCTTGCTCTGCCTCTACTTTATCTCAATCCATGCTGATTCCAAAACAACTTGCTTTTTCTTTGATTGTATACAGTAGTCTAAAAATTCACACATGCACACTCATGCATTTACACACACAGTTATTGGAAGTTCTGCAAGAGGAAAGAACACCATGGCTGCAGATTCCATTCAGAGTCTTAGAAATTCCTTGCAAACAAGAGAGGAAAAAAAAAGTATTTTTAAAGTTGGCTAAAAAAATTCCTCTAAATTCTCTAAAACTTCTCTCTGTCAGACCTATGAGACTTTTCAGAGACACAAGCTATGGATGATTTTGCTAAGGATAATCATCATCATCACAGTCTTATAAGGACTGTAGCAGAATGGTCACATTTAAGCAGAAAAGAAGTCAAATCCTCCTGTTTATTCTCCATCCTAAGCATTTTCCTGCAGCATGAAGCAAGATAAGACATACAGCAGGATAGTCTTTTGGCCCTAACCAATGTGATAAAGTAATTAAATCACAAGAACCAAATCTGTGTGGTATAGGAAAACTTATTCAGAAATCTGAGTAATAAAAAAATCCACACTTTGTTTGACACATCTGCCCATCATTATGGATGAAGCTGAACAATCTCCCAGAGTGTCAGATTGATTCATATCTTTTCAGCAGTGACTTTCAATTGTCAAAACAACCTGTAGAAAAGGTTTCCTTTTGCTAAGCTTCTAAATAATTTTTTAAGGAGTCACTGGAAATCTTTGCCCATCTCTTCTGAGTGTCATCTCAGGTAGATGTCTTGGCTATTCATACTAAAATTTGGAAGGAAAAATCTAAAAGGCTGTAATATGAAATATGATCAAGCTGAAACTCTTGGTGCTTTGGAACAGTGAAACCAAGAGGATTCTCAAGGAAAATGAGCCTGCTGGTGAAACAAGATTCAGAATAAAATTATTTACTTCATTATTTTCAAACTACACCCAAATGAAATATTTTTTATCTCCATAGTTTTCCTTTTCTCATTCTCGTATTCATGAGCACATCATAATTTCTTCATTTGCTTTTCATTACCAATCTGCATTTTAATTATTTGGATAAATTAATTGAAATGTAGTACAAGTAATAGACAAAGCAATTTCCCACACAGCTTTTGTAAAAATCATTTGACATATGGGAAGTCATAGCTTTGTATTTTCTTATATTGCTCCTGTTCATTGCTAATTCTCTAGGCTTAATAAGGTAAGTAAAAATACCAGTTATGAACTTTATTATTGTGCATTAAAGATTCACAGACAGGAGAGAAATAACTGAGAATGGATTTAGCATGCTATAAATTATTTTAGACTATTTAATAGGAAGAGCTAGATTTAATTTCACTTATTAAAATCCTGAACAATAATCACATATTATGTATCAATGTTGTTTATTTATTTATTGCCATTTTATATTAATCTTTTAAAGACCAAAAGCAGGATAAGCCATGAATCACAACAGCACCATCAAGAGATCCTTGGAGTCTCATGTTGGATCTCGAAACTGCAGATTATGGAGGTGATCTGTTCATCAGCTCTCTACAATGATGAGATGTGAGGTTGGAGTTTATGCCTGCAGTGACACTGGAACAGGGTCATGTCAGGTTAATGTAACTCGTGTTCACATTTGGTGACTCATTTTAAATTTGTTCCTTTCATTGTTATTATGAAATTCAAATATGAGCCATGACTGCAAAATGTTTATATGCTGCAATGAAAACCCTTACAATTTTGATTTGAAAGATACAATGTTTTCAGAGCATAAAAAGAAATTATATCAAATATTTCACAGGAAAAAGCCAGTAAAAAGCAAAGACAGGAGATCAGAACTGGGAGTTACATGTACACCTACATGTCTCACATTTAGTCATGTAGCTCTCCTTATGTTCCCATGGGGACTGTGAAGGACTGTCATCAACTCGGAGAAGTTTACTTGGTGATATTTTTCATCCACACTTTCACCATGTTACACTTCATTACATTTGTCCCCATATGACACCAGGGCCTTCACAGAATCACAGAATGACCCGGGTTGGGAGGGACCTCAAGGATCATGTAGTTTCAACCCCCCTGCCTAGCAGGGCCACCAAACAAACACACTTACTAGATCAGGTTGCCCAGGGCCCTGTCCAACCTGGCCTTGAACACCTCCAAGGAAGGGGCATCCACAACCTCCCTCGGCAGCCTGTTCCAGGACCTAACCACTCTCCTAGTAAAGAACTTCCCCCTGACATCCAACCTAAATCTTCCCTCCTTCAACTTGTATCCATTTCCCCTAGTCCTGCTATTGTCAGCCCTTTCAAAGATTTACTCCCTTCCTGGGTGTAGGTTCCCTTCAGGTATTGAAAGGCTGCAATGAGGTCACCCCGCAGCCTTCTCTTCTCCAGGCTGAACAAGCCTTAACTCCCTCAGCCTGTCCTCATAGGGGAGGTGCTCCAGCCCCCTGATCATCTTCGTGGCCCTCCTCTGGACCCTTTCCAAAATCTCTATGTCTGTTTTGTACTGAGGGCTCCACACCTGGACACAGTACTCCAGATGGGGCCTCACAAGAGCCGAGTAGAGAGGGACAATCACCTCCCTATCCCTGCTGACCACCCCTCGCCTGATGGAGCCCAGGATCCCATTTGCTTTCCGAGCTGCGAGAGCGCACTGCTGGCTCATGTTAAGTCTCTCATCCATCCACCCATTTCACAAGATCAGTGGTGTGTGGGTGGTCAGCTTGTGCTCCTCTCTGCGCCCATCTTCCAGGAGCACCAGATCCCTACCCCTACACTAACAATAACAACTCCAGTTAGGGCTCTAGACAGTCCTCTGGATACTCCATGCAGTATCTGGAGGACGTACATACCTCTGCCTGGCCCATGACATTGGGTGTCTGATACCAACCTGACAGACTGGTCCTCCATACTTACTTCCTGGGATCCCCTAAAACTTAGTAGAAACAATTATTGTGAATACCTATGCACTATTTTGATTGTTCTTCAAATTTTTATCCTGTAATTGAAGAAAACTTGATGCAATTCTCCCACTCTAATACGCTGGCCAGATTTACCTCACTACTTCCTTAGGATCCTTTACCTATTTAGTGCTTTGTTTTCAGCTGTCAGAGACACACAGACTGTTTATACCCTGTATTTTTACAACACCTTGCTGCTGTCCTTAAGTGGACCTTCTAGGGACTACAGCAGTAGAAATACTACATGTTAAATTCAATAAAATGAGTGTTACACAAGCCCCAGCAAACTTTATCACAGGCATCAAGAAGCAAATCTCCCCAGTCAGCAAGAATACAAAGGATACTCTAGAAATTTATCTCACTATTTAATATCTAAATTTCTTACACAAAATGCAATTGAGAACTTCTTGAAAAGCAGTATATAATAATTCCCAGACAAAAAATGCATTAGGGTAAGGTTACAATTGAACATACAATAATTTAAGGTAAAACACGTTACAGGGATATATATTTAGCCCCAAGCAATATTTACAGACCTCGGAAGTTTACAGATCTAGTTATAGTGAAAAGAAAAACAAGGGTCTTTAAGAATTGAAAATGGGAATATAGCTGTCTCATAAGAGTGAAATACTATGGCCGCTATGGAAAAGGAGGCAGTATGCCTTTGGCAACAGGCATATTGGAAATGTTGCTTCCATTTTCTAAGGAAGAAATTTCTTCATGGAATTCTTTGAAGGAAGATATTATATGATGACATTTGTTGAAGAAGGCACTCAAAAAAATCTGACTTCGAGTACTGAATAATTTAAGAGGTCTATTAATAAAACTGTTTTATAAGTATGTTTACTCATAAACTCTCTGAAAAATGTTTATAAAGCAAGTTATGTCACTTTGAATAATCCTTTGCAGTCTTGATATGCAAATGAAATGAAAGTCCAGTTTTAGGCATTATAACTCACTCATCATAGAACCATTGGTTGTGTTTCCAGACTTTATTAATTTTGTCCTGGAAAATATATGGACTATACTACTGTGTAATATAAGGGATTTAGGACTCCAAACTAGCCAAACAAAAAGACTTAGGGGTCCTATACCTTCTGATGCTCTAGAGGAAGGTTTGAAAATTGCATACAATTAACTCAAAGCAAGAACATAATCCAAAAATCTTTAAATTATAATTAATTTTTATACTTAATGCTGGATTCCTGTCCCAAAAATACATAGTTAACCATGGTGCTCACAACCATCACTTATACCCAAACACAAAATCAGCTCACTCATGGCAGTGCATGCTAAAGCTTGAGTTACAGCCTGGTTCTCCAGCAGGTCTCAAAAGTACTTTACAAACGAAAACGGACTGAGAAGGTAATTGTAGGACATGCGCAGCTTCCACTGAAGTCACAAAACATATCCTAGGATTAAGACATAGTCAAAGAGCCTGTTTTTGCACATTACTCACTAAAACTCCCCCTGGCTTCAATATCCAGTGAACTCAGCAGGGATGCTTTGGTGAATGGGAAGTGCTGAACAGGGCTCATGAAATTTCACAACATGCTCCATTACACCTTGCTGTGTCACACCTCATTTTACAAACAGCACCAGATAAAGGACCAAAGTAGACTGCAAAACCATGAAAGCAGAAGAACTTAGAGAAAAAAGGCAAAACCAAAACCACCAAAAAGACCTTGAAAAGCAATGCAGATATGCAAATGTAAGTGGTAGAGTAAAGAAGAACCCACGATGCCTGGTTGTCAATCTTATGCTTTAATCTCGAGGTCAAGAAGCCCTCTTCTGCTGTCATTGCCACAACAGACCATGAACTGAGAGTGAAAATCTGTGGGGAAACAAGGAAAATATGAGAAAGGACCTCTTTGGACTTGGAAAAAAAGCCCCTTCACAGAACTTTCTGCTAACCACATTGCAAAACTGGGAACAAGTGCCTTATACAAAAAGCCAGTTCAAGATTCCTTTGGAATACAGGGAAAAGTGATCTTTTCTGCCCTGGGAGTGAAAGACTGAGTCAATTCTGCAATGAAAAGGAGTGGGAGGAAAGGGAGAGCCTGGGAGAACCAGGCTTACACTCCAAACAACCAGGCAAGGGACATGGATCCCTCCTGTGACAGCAGAGACTTTGGCATTTGACTTTCCAGAGCCCTGGCACAGGTGGAACAGGCAGAGGGACTGTTTCAGCCCTTTCACTGCCTGCTCGTTCTGTGCTTTAACCTTGGCTTGTTTACATGGCCCAGAGTAAAATTTATTTGTGTTAGTGTTTAGCTAGGGCTATTATTTTCCTTGGGAACAAGGACAGAAAACTGAATGCTGCATTCTCTCTCCAATGCAGAGTCTGAAATCCAGACTATTAAGCAATCTAAATAACATTTTCTTTCTGAATAAATCTACCCTTTATTTTTTTTTTTTTTGGCCCTATTCGCCACTTCCTTGGTGCTAGCCATTAATTATTTGGAAGCTTCATAGCTTCCTTCAAGCTCATATTTGGTTTTCCAACCATTATGTTTTTTAATTTCACAGGCAGAATTTTAGAACATTGCCTACTGCAGCCATAAATCATTTAATGCGTTGGAAAGCAGTAATTGCCATTTTATTTACTCTACTGATGCAAGCAATTTAAATACGATGATCGAGTTTTCAAACTTGGTAACAATGCAGAGACTTGTTAGAGAATGCAGCATAAATATAAACACCAATCAGCAGTCATTGTTTTCACTTGCCTTAGAATTGATGTTTTTTTTAAAGAAAAGTACTGGGGGAACTTTATGAACCACCTGTGGCTCCATGGCTTAGTATCAACTGCTCATCTCATTGTTTTACTGATCTAGAAATGCTAAAGGACTGCATGTCCTCCCTCAGATGTGGTAGGAGGAGCTGAGGAACATGTGCCATTTTTCAGTCACTCTTGTCCAAGACAGATATACATTGAGAGATTTGGAAGGCACAACCTCTCTATCATAGAAGATCAGAGATTTCTTGTAGACTGTCACAGGTTATCTCCCCAAGTGACAATTCAATGCTTTTTCATTCCTTCACAAAAGTGAAATTACACCAATGATAAAAATGGACTTTTCTGGTAGATGCTTTTTATTGAATTCTTACTATAAGATGCATCTTAACAAAAAGCAGTGTATCACATCTGGAAATTTATTTACCCATATGAGAATTATCAACCATTTTGTTACTGCCTAATGCTTCCCTGAGCCTACTCTTTCCTATTGAAAGAGTCTTGTTATCTTCAAAGAGATAGTATAAGACATAATAATAATCTTTGGGACTTTGGCAGGCACATTAACTTTAAGGAAGCTGGATGTGGGCTTCTAATGGAAGATCCCAGTGCAGTGAACTCCATTTCCTCTTGTTTACATGAAAGGGGGTAACATACATAGAACTAAATGTATCAATAATTTATTCTATCGATAAATAACCTTTTTTTTTTTTTTTAGAATGTTATAGTCAAGCGTAACACTTGTAATATTGTTCACATTCTCAGTACCCTCAGATTTTCCCATGTCTCTTTAGATGTTTATTTTGAAACATCATGGAAAGAATTCCAACAGGAACATGTCAGGAAATAAAATGGAACTTAAATAGCGTAAACTCATTTCATGATGGCAGTTATCTCCTGTACCTTTTTTTTTTCGTAAGAGCAAGATTTCTAGAACCGATTTCTCTCCCTTAAAACTACAAATATCTCAATCAAAAATATTCTCATTTGGAATACAGGTTTCTTGCACTCTTACACTTCTGTTCCTCCTCTCACAGGCATGAAATGAGGCACTTTATGAAGTACTGTCTAGGGGATAACCTGGGAGAAATGATCACAATATGAAGAGAAGAAAGGATAGAGATGAAGTATTCAAACTGTAAAAATCATAAGACACCATAAAAGCGCCTTCAAATTCAAATAATTTGGACTTTTTCTGAACTCCTGCAATTTTGAAGTGAGATTTTCATTTGGCAGATGAAGATTTCCATGGAAATCAGCCAGATTTGCAAACAAGCCCATTTAGTTAAACTCCATAAGTTTCCATTATGAAAGGATTTAAACAGAAAACAAATGAGAGCACTTCTAATTGCACTGAAAACAGCTTGGGGATGAAGCCCAGTCTCCATCTGGATCTTTCCACATGTTGGACTGAATTTCCTGTAGCAAAACCTGATTAAATCACTGTGCTTCATTTCCATTACTTTAAACTCATTTCATATAGTCATCCATAAGACATAACTGATGCAATTTTATCTCTCCTAATTGAAATAAAATATTTATGGGCAATGTACAAACAAGACAGAACAAGGCAGTTGCTGTGCTCAAGATACTCAGTGTTTTCCTTTGCTGCAGTTATTTTCATCATGCTGTAGATAATTGTCTTCTGTTTGGGATAATGTTTATGAATAATGACACGAGTCTATGAATTACTTATTCCTATGCAGGTTTACTCCTAACATTGAATCTTACAGTTTCTATTCAATAATGAACTCTTTTATTGCCCTCTATACTTTCAAAATACAATTATTGACTATTAGACACTTTTCCAATCATTAAGGGCATTTATGCTAGTTAACAAATATTTAACATATATATTAACATATATATGTATATATATAATATAATATATCAGAGTTTTTCCCAGAATCATTACCTATTTGTTTAGAATTTTTGGAACCACAGACTGAATAATTTTTTGTTTTTCACTAAATCCAACCCAAGAATAATAAGAATTCTAACTCTATTTTGGTAGTAAATACTGAGACAGGTTTGCAAACAGCTGTGAAGCACTATTAGCAACCCTTCACAAAGAGTATACTTACCTTACACTTGAGTAGTCTTCCTTTATAAAAGGACTGAATTTCTAAGATAAATGGAAATTTCAGATCATGTAACAGAGGTGCAAGACATTTAACCGGAGGAAAAAGTAATGTAGTTACATTGCTCCTGGGACACAAGATAGACTACCTGTCTGTTGCCTTCCAAGCCATGTAGGCAGATTACCCTCATTCAGACCTAAGGCTGGTAATTTATATCTGAGACAGTTTGAAGGGTGGTGGGGATGTCCACACAAGACATAAACATATATACACAGAAACACACACGTATACATGTGTAATACAGTCCTGAAAAGCATGGATGTAGACACAAATCCTTACAGCCACCAATGAAGCTACCAGCTGTACATCAAACTTCCAGCACTCACTTCACAAATGAAATCACAGGAAAGTATCAGGTTCTTGTAGCTCTCTCCCCTGGCCCCCTTTCACATTAAGTCTCCACTGCCTCTGCATATAAGGAGACAGCAAAATCCCCACTGAAAGTTACTTTGCAGATGCATTTTCACATGATTTTTGTGTTGCTGCCCAAACTTGTAGAAAAGCAAGCTGAAAAAAAATCAGTTCTTGGCAAACAGTCTCAGTCATCCACTCTGTGTGCTCTCCTCACATGTGCTGTCTACACTCAGTAGAAGAAGGAAGGAAGACCCAGGAATGGCATCACAAATGCAGGAGGATGTGCTTGAGTGCTACATACATATACATGGGAACATGCTATATGTCACAATTAACACAAAACAACTAAGAAAGACTTTAGCAAAGTTTATAAAGTTCCCTTTGGGGCAGACCCCTCTATCCACAAGGCAAGAACTACCCCAACATGCGTCACATAGTTTATCACTATGTCATATAAAAAGATATCCTGAAATGCTGGGAAGAGAGATTTGCAAAAGCAGCTGATGCATTTGACATCAGTTTTAGGGGACTTAATGCAGAAAAATAAGAGGATACAGATTTACTGGAGGAAGAAACTCAAATGAAAAATGAGCAACCACTGAGCCTCTCCAAGAAAAAGACAAATTCTAGTGAAGGAGGAATGTACATCTAACTAAAGCTAAAGTAACCTGACTGATAGGATGGTTAGACACTTCTTTGTGTAACTAGGCACCAAACAGCACCAAAGCAACTATTAAACCTAACATTTACAAATGTTGTTAAAAGACTAAAATATAAACTTTCTGAGCTATTATAGAATCATAGAATCATAGAATAGTTGGGGTAGGAAGGGACCTAAAAGATCATAGAGTTCCAACCCCCCTGCCATAGGCAGGGACACCTCCCACTAGACCAGGCTGCCCAGTGCCCTGTCCAGCCTAGTCTTGAACACCTCCAGAGATGGGGCATCCACAACCTCTCTGGGCAACCTGTTCCAGTATTTCACCACCCTCACTGTAAAGAATTTCTTTCTTATGTCTCGTCTAAATCTATCCCCCTCCAATTTATATCCATTGTTTCTAGTCCTCCCATCTTATTTGTATTATTTGTAAACCATTTTCTGCAAGTGCTAAAGCCAGTGATTATTACCTGAGTTATACTAAAGTTTTCCTGGCAAACTGCAATGGGAATTCGTTACTAGGAGAGGTACTTGTCTCAAAATGAACTCTCTAAAATGGATGGCTTATGCCAGACTTTTAACAAGACAAGATTAAACTGAATTTTAAGGGAAGTGATCATTCACACCAGTGATGTGCAGTGCAGCACATCAGGATATTTCTACTGGCTTAGAAAGTATTAACTATATCTTTGAAATCCTTTTGAACCCTGAAACCAAGGGAAACTAGTACTTGTGTTCAACAGATACTAGCCCTTCTGGAAGAAGATGGATTCTGAGGTTTGAATATATAGACATTACTACTTTATAGATAAATATTCCTCACTCTCAGATATGGTTAATATTTATTTTTTTATAAAAATTTCCATTTACTTAATCTTTCACGTAAGTCTCTAATGTAAGTATTACATGGTTGAGCAAGGGTGAAATCAGTGCATATTGTGCATATTGTCAGTGCATTCATCTAACACACAAAAATTTTTCTTACTCAAAATTAATATTAAGCAGATGGTTATTTCTGAAGATGATGTGACATCTGGCATTCTTTCAATCATTCTGTAGCTAATTAATAATTTTTCAGTGAGTCTGCAGTCAAGAGTCAAGACTGACAATAGTCTAAATCCAAGTCTTATTTCTCCTGACAACTGCCAGCTTAACAGCCATGTAGAAGAAAGTAATGTAAGAAAGAATGACATAGATCAAGATCATGAAAAAAGGGGAATTCATTGTAGAAGCAGCTCAGTAGTGAAGATTTTCAGAGGCGTAGAATTGACTTGCTGAAAAAAATTTTTATCTGAGGCACAGCTTAGTGTGAGATCTGATACTCTACAGCTTCTTACTGATCCTTCACACACACACTTACAACCTAAGAATGTGAGGCACGTGACAGCTGTAAAGAAATCTATTGCTGGCATCCCATGCAGCTCTGGAAATCTGGCCCTGGGCATCCCAAATTCCAGTTTCCAGTGGCTGTATGTGTGTGTACACGTGTATGTGAGGTTGTATAAAAATCCACTCAACAGCATTTATGTTTTTTCCTAATAATGACATGATCACTGATCCATAAAATATACCCCAAATTGTTATTTATATTTTCACTAAATATCCTATATGTTGCCACACTCAGCAAGTGGATATTAGACTGAAGAAATCACACAGAGTTAGGGAACTTTTTAATATTAAAAAGTGAAAAATTTACAAAGCTGTTTATGCAAGTGCAGTGCCCAGGAACAGCTGAGAGTAGATCCTGTCTTTGCCTCTTTGTTCCCCTCTATTTAAATAGTGCATGCTTTATTATTTACTTCGCATGCTCTGATAACATTCCCACCCATAGGTAATAAATTCAAATCAAGCAATCAATTTACCTAAAATTCAAGTTACAAGTAAATAACTACCTTTAAATTTCCCAGATTGCCTTAAAAATCTAAGGGTTGTCATTTTTCCAGTGGAATTACAGCTTTAAGTTGCGATTTTTCTCATTATTTTCTCCCTGCATCTAAATAGTGACTGCACTAACTTGCCTCGAGACTAATTTTTGAGAGTGTGTTGCCTAGTGACTAAATCAAAAGTAAAAGGCTAAAATAATTTATTTCTGTCTTCATTAACAGTTCACCTGGTGAACTGGGGAAAGCAATTTCATCTGTACATGTAGCACTGTACTGGTAGCTACAAAAGGCAAAAAAGAATCATAGAATTGGAAGGGACCATCAAATGTCATCCAGTCCAACCCCCATGTAGTGAACAGGGACATCCTGTACTGGATGAGATTGCTCAGAGCCTTATAAAGCCTGGCCTTGAATGTCTCCATGGATTCCAGCTCCACCACCTCTGGACAACCTCTTCCAGTACCTCACCAAACTCATGGTGAAGAGCTTCTTCCTAATGTCTAATCTAAACCTGCCCTGCTCAAGTTCTTCACCAGAAGAGATTAATTCATCTGGTTATGGCTTTTCTCACTCAGCCTAAGTCAGTCATTGGAGTTCCACTCATCCTGAAAGGTTGAACAAGCCAAGAGAGGTTTCCATCCCTCCTCTGAGAACAACCAGATGAGACAATGTCCCCATTTAATGAAAAATGAAAAAAAAATTATTTGATGAAATCTGTAATATAATTTTTTTAAAATCCCTGCATATGTCAAGAACTATAAAATTCAAAAATAAGAATTTTGAGATATTTTCCCCGGCACTTGCATTGACCTCAATGAATTTTTTGCTGACAGTAGCTGCAGCACGGGGACAAGAGAACACATGATACACCATAATCTTCTGTGATATTTAGCAACACTACAGTCACTTTATGTCAGATAATCCCTAGATCCTTTGGGAAACCTTCAAGTCTTTCATATCATGGCTCTCATCTCTCTTCTACAGTTGCTCTTTCTGATGTTTTTCAAGCAGAGAACATGGTATCAGAAATTCTGTCTACAATTTGCCTCCAACTTAACACCAGAGAAAACGCACCTTGAATTTACAGGACAGATTTAAAAGCCATGTCTGTCTTTTTTGCTTTTTAATAGATTCAGGAGCAGTTCTCTAGAAACCCAGGGAGAACATACTTTAGATTTCAAACTAAAATATTATGCTTGCTTTGCATTTTTACATAAATTAATGCAGAGAAAGTTTAACTTCTTGGTGTTTGTACTCTCTGAGGACATAAGATGAACACACAGAGATTGTACAGAACTCTGCAGGTCCAGACTAGTTTAAGCATATGAGGATCAGAAATATTGCCTCCACTGTGAAATTAAATCTAGTTTATGGATTATTCTGTATTTTCAATTATGTCTCTACAGGAAGCACTTTACCAGAAAGCTTCTGAACTCTATTTAAATCAAACTTGGTAAACTGTTTGGATGAAAAAAATAATTTAAGAGACTTCATTGTCTTTAACAGCTCTATCACCCAGGACCAGTTTCAAACTACCATAAAAGCATCTAAACTTGAAGTTGCATAAGATATGCAAACTAGGAAAAGCAATTAAAAAGGATAGACTTACATTAACTTTTAAGTAAAGAAGGAAGAAAAAAAAATCTCATACTGAAGGTAACTAAAAGGCAATATAACAAAGAAACAAACAGTATCTTTACAAAGTGCAAAAATCAACAGGAAAGAAAACAGAACACCTCTGAAGGTGAACAGATGGATATAAATTCGAGCTTTGGAAGTCACATGAAATTGTGTCCCTGTAAAAGACTTTACACCAAAATGTTGGTAGAATTTATTGTTAAAAAACATAAAAAGAACGTACAAAGTGTCCTTAGCATAGAATGCATCTCTAGCACAACCAGAAATTTAAAAGAAAGAGAATGAAGGAAGAAATAAATTAAAACACGTTCAGAAAGAAATTCAGTATTTTTCCTCAATCTGATTCTAAAGCAAATGGTCTCTGGGTCCCCTCTGCAATCTCAGCAGACTACAGCTCCCTTCTCCTTCCACAAAAGTTACACTCAAACAGAGGATTGTGAATGGTCCCCTATTGCCAGAGACATAAACCCCTAAGTATTAAAATGTTGCAGTATTACTGTAGGTATAAAACTGCTATTCCTCCTTCTGCCAAGAAACTACTAAAAGGCCAGTACACAAAACCATGCACACCTTTTCCACTACCAGAAGGTGTTATTTTCTGAGAAAGCTGCCATTTAAAGGCAAAACCACAGGTGAAAGGGATTTCAGTTTAGTAAACTCTAAAACAGGGAAGAAAAGTGGGAAGAATTCGTGGGCCATACAAATAAAATGAGCAGCTGCAAATGTAACAGCTGCTACAGAAAGAAAGTCAACTCCATTTGTATTCCCAGTGAGACCTATCAATTGCTACCTTAACAAAAAAGGAAGGAGAGGAAATTACTAAACTTCGATTTATAAATTGCCAAAGAAAAGCAATTAACAATTTCCTGCCTGAGGATTTAACAGATACACTTTTTATGCATATATGAAAATGTAATTCAGCAAAAAAGCCAGTATGTGAAGAATAAAAATCTAACAGGACCCGCTCTACAACTGGAGCTCACATTTAACATGAAAACAATAGGAGACAGGTTTTGAAAGGAAATCTTGTTTTCCCTGTACTGTATCCTGCCAGTGACATTGACAACTTCATGGAAGAATATACTTTGTAAGGAAATGTAAAGCCTGTTGATAGAAACAAGAGCTAAATATGACTGAATTACACAATAAGTACTTAAACTGAAACAGGAATTAAGGAAGTTCAGGAGTTGGAGCAAATACAGTCTGGCAGACTTGAATGACTACATTAAACACAAATGAATCCGCACAAAAACATTAAGAAAGTATATCAAAGTCACAACTTTTTTCATGCATAGTGAGTGCTGGCTATTTTAGACAAAGAGAAACAAAATAAAAATTCTGCTTTTTTATAAAATATTCATTGTTGCATGATGAATTAGTCATGTGATCTTCAAACTTAGCAGAGAATACAGGAGGAGGAACATCTTACAAAGACTTGTCTTTAAAATCGTATTTGTAATCCCAGATGCTTCTTCAGCTGTGGCACCTGCAGAGATTCAGAAATTCCTGTCCTTGCTGTGGCCACGTCCTGTACACAGCCATGGGGCCTAGAGATAATCTGCACTAGAGAGGGAGCTGTGGTGAGACGCCAAGATAAGAGAAATTAATTTGAAAGTGGATGAGGAGACTTTTAAACTGTCCTTTCCATTTTAAATGTGGTATGCTTTTTTTTAATACTTGAGGTAAAGATAGTGTGAAATACACAAGGAAGTTATGAAAACTTTGCTCCAGCATTGTAAAAAAAAAGCCCAGTATATTCCTTATGGCATGCAGTAACGAGAGACACAAAAGCTCTACGTAAGTTTAGGATTGTACATGGGCAGAGAACTGGAGTACTCTCTTGGCAACTGCTGGATTTATTTTAAGGGTATGAAAGTTATATTTACTATATCAAAAGGAATCAACCTCCGTAAATACCAATATCAGCTTCCAACCATGTACATTAACTGTTGACACAAGTTGGAGGACACAAATACACACATCCTTTGGCATGATTTGGCGCATTTGATGAAGTTGAATACTGCAGTCACATAATACCAATAAATACCTTAATTTTTACAGAAATCTCTGCAACAAAGAAGCAATTCAGTTTGTTGCCTGGTGAACTTCTACACATTTGCTGAAGTAAAATGTCTTGAAATTGTTAGAAGGAGGAGAACTAGTTCTGACAGCATCATCTGCAACCTGTCTAACTTCTCTTCAGTGGGCACTTCATGGATAAGCAAGGAGAGCACCAGCCTGACATTCAATCTGCTTGAGAAAACAGAATTTTCTTCTGCAACTTGGCAAAAATAGTGCATCATTAAAAAACGAAAGAGTAGAGTGGAGATTTAACTGTAAAAAACTCCAAACTTTAAAAATAGGTATGAAAAAGAAAAAAATCCCAACAAGTCTCTGATACTGACTTCTAAATGAGACTGTGGTCTTTGCTTCCTACATAGAAGAACTTTGGAAATAAAGATCTGAAATAAAAACTCTGGAGCTTCATTAGCATCTTCTATGATGATTTGTAGTAAAAAAAATAAATAGACAATATGACAAGACAAGAAAAACAAGTAGCCAGATTTCTGATTTGTATTATTCCTTTCTTGCGAATCATCCAAATTTAAAAAAAACACACTGAATTTCTTGATTAAATTTGCTTGCAGAACTTCAGCAGGACAGCCTGTGAAACACACTTCTAAACTGATTTGAGCTTTAATTAATCTTTACAGTGGTGATATTTTCCAGCCAAGGATAAGGAGAGGATTTTTGCACTTGCCCTGTTCTTTCACCTTTCTCAAAGCTGATGGCTACTGCTGGAAACAAGATACTCAGCAAATGGGCCTTTGGTCAGATCCAGCTTGGCAGTTCCAAGATTAGGTTATAGTCATTAATACACATGCTTGAAATAGAATCTTAATATCTTGCATTCTTTGGCAATTGGATACAGTGGCTTCCAGATGAAAGCCAACTGCTGTAATGTAACTTTATCCAGGCAATTAAGCTGCATTGATTTTCACCAACTGAGAAAAGGGGCCTTTAAAATGATTATTCACACTTCAAAGTCTAGAAGTGAGCTGGGCAAAGGTGATTAAATAGAATTATTTTTTTCCCATGTAGTTTGTATCTGCCTTATTCCTCCTACAACTGGAGAAGTTAAACATCTGAATACAGAATATATCAGACAGTTGTACTGCAACAGGAAGAAAGTGTTTGTGTTTTGATGCAAGAACATGGAATGAAATGAGGGAAAGAGCTAAAAATTGTCCATGTCTGTTCAGGGAGAGACCTGTAAAAGAGATATCTGCATTGTTAACCTGATGTTTTCAAAAAGGCAAATCTGCTGTATCAAAAGGTCAGATTAATATGTAAGACATGGAGTATGCTTTTGTTAAAGTAAATGCTGCTTATGATAGTTGAATTTCTTACAATACATGATGTGAGACTCTAAATCTGTGAAAAAAATGGCTAAAAAGTGAATTTAGTACCATTAGCTGCCATGAGATGCTTATAACTGCAGGTCCATCTCTCCAATAACTTCCTTGGCTGCTGTCTGCAAAAAAGACACTACAAAGGAAGACAGTGTGAAGAAAGATGATCCCCATCAGATTATCTCTTCACCTGAAACTCTTCCTCCAAGTAAAACTGAGCTCCACACAGCTCAGCAGGCACAGAACACTGAGGCACAGAGCAAACAGCTCACAACCAATTCAAAAGGTGATAAGGCAGTGATTTTCTTGCATTAACAGCTTTCTGACCTCTTCATTTTCAGCTGAAACCATAATCAATGCTTATTTTCCCTATACTCAAGCTCTTAAGAAAGTAAGTTAATTGGCTCCTTTGAAAGGTTTAAAGCCTAAGAACCTTTAGAGTGGTTCAACAGTTTTTCAGGGAGGGCTGGGAAGGAGTTGCTGCAGAGACACTGCAATGCAGCACAGCGCTGCTTGCAGACCATTGCCACTGGGCATTTTGCTAAAGTCTTAGGGCTAAGTTCCACCCCTTCACACTGACACAGAGGCAAGGAACATGAGTGTTTGAGACTAAAACGTACAATAAAGCTTTTTAGCAGCTTCATTAGGAGCCCAGTCCTTTGTCCAGCTCCGCTCCCAAGCTGTGTCTTTCAAAAAAACTGCCACAATTTCAAACAAAGTTCACCTTCCTTCGAAAATATATCTCAGTTTTACTGACAAAAGGGTTTTTTCTTAACTCCTTCCATACTGGGCTGTCTAAGAGTAATGGATGCAAATTGGAAGAGGGCAGATTTAGGCTGGATATAAGAAAGAAATTCTTTACTGTGAGGGTGGTGAGACACTGGAACAGGTTGCCCAGAGAGGTTGTGAATGGTCTCTCTCTGGAGGTGTTTAAGGCCAGGCTGGATGAGGCATTGAGCAACCTGGTCTAGTGGGAGGTGTCACTGACTATGGCAGGAGGGTTGGATCTTAAAGATCCCTTCTAACCCAAACCATTCTATGATTTGCAGCTCTTGCTATTAAAAAATATCAAAATATGTCTTGCATAAAACCCTGCAAGTGTAAAAGTTCTTCCCTAAGTGATATATATTGCCAGGTTTTTATTTTGAAGTAGAGAAGAGCCTACTCCCTAGCTCTAGTTTCGTCCAATGTTTTAAAACAGACTGAGAGGTGCTAAGCTAAGAGGGGATTTAAAATGCTTCCAAGAATAAAAACTGGAGAGCAAAGCTAAATATAAGTGATCAGTTCCTCTTCTAATTTTGTCCTAAGTAGCTTTCTGTCCTTAAATCCTCTTTATTTTCAACCATGTGCAGAAGATGTGACCATTACGAGAATACAGTCACTTTTCTATCCTGAAGGCCGGCTACTGTATTTGAACCAGTATGAAGGTATAAGCCATAATATGAACTACAATACAATGATTGTTTGAGATTGTAGTGCTTAATGCTATCTGACCTTCATTTACACAGTGCACGTGCACTTAAGATACAGTACACAGGTTATTTTCAGTTTTTAAAATAAAAGTAAGGAATGACTCAAAATTCCCAGAATCATGGCCACTGTTGAGCTCTGATTTTTTTCTCTCTGATTTTTTTCCTCTTGCTCCTAATAATTTTTTTATATTTTAGCTCACAGATTTTACATTTCTGGTTGGACTTTTCATACCTCTTTTTTTTTCTTCTATTTCTCAGAGAGATGAGGGGAAATAAAGATGTCAAGTGTACATGAGGAAACCAGGGAATGAAGAGCAGAAGAGCTAAGGAGTTGTTTTGCATTCTTTCTGCTATCCTTTGTATTATCATTCTCTTTAAATCACTGCTTTTATCTCCCGTTCTCATTTTTTTAGTACTGTCTATATGCTCTCTTATAGAATTGACTCCTACTTCCAAGACCACTTGCATTAGAGGGACATGCAGCATGGTTCTGATAAGCACCATCACCAACCACAAGTCTGACAGCATACAACATTTATTGTGATGCTGTTCTATTTTATCTGAGTTAGTCTCTGCATTTGTTTGTTCTAAACAAGATGAAATAACAAAGTGCCTTAATATCAAGAGAAAAAGATATTCAAGTTGATGGCAAGCACTAGATTTTTTTGCAGGAGTTGCCATTCTCATGAGATGTGCTGCCAAGTCTGTACAAGTGAATGTGAAGAGAGTTCGTGCAAGGCTCAGGCAAACTTTTGACTGTTTGAAACAAGGGAAGGGAAATTAAAACTCTGAAAGCTGTTTCCACAGTATTCACTTCAGTTACTTCCCACAGCAAAGTATATTACATGGTTTTGGAGATCTCATCAAGCTAAGGGATCTATCAGCTTTTTCTGTTTCATAAGAACTGAATAATTGGATGCTGAGGTTTTCCTCTGATGATTTTAATTGCTAATAATCCTCTGATTTATAATATTGACTGGTACTTATATCATCATTGTTAATACTTGAAATAACAATACCTATAAGTTTCACTTAATCTGTTTTTATTTGCAACAATATCTAAAGATTTAATAAGCTGCAAAGACAAAAAAAGATATTGGTTAATATTTGCATTGTCTACACTTGAATCTTCCCAAAAAAACTGAAGCTGTAGTGAAACCTAGAGCTTCCAACATGAAAATGCAAAAATCAAGCTAGAAAACAACTTTGCTTATCTGGTTCATCTGGAAGAATTTTAAAGTGAGAAGTCCCTGAAGGAAGCACAACTGTACAGTTTTAAGGTTGTACTTTATGACTATGTTCCAATGTATATATCAATATAAAAAACAATAAATAAGATATAAGTATAAATTAAATAGAAGGAATAAAAAGAGAAGTGCAGGATCTTTAGAATAAAATATTTATGCTGATATAGTGTTTGTCTTTCTGTGTGATCCATAAAACCTTAAATAATTCTCTCTAAAGGATATTTAAACATCTGTTTTTAAATTATTTCCTCTTTCTTCAACATTATGGATTTTTAAAGAAACAAATACTTCATTCCACACCCATATTTTTGCAGTTTGCATTAAGCAGCATCTAAGATCAAAATAAAATATTTAATCAATAATACAACATTGGAATATAATGCTGGATAATTAACAAATATTCTCATTACCTTAAAAAAAATCAATAATTTTTGGGCCCTAATCTTCACCAGATACACTCTCTTCAGTGTGTTTCGAATGATCTGGGTGAAACAGAAAAGTGTCTGTGCTTCACTGACAACAAAACATGCAGCTGGGATAGTCTGCCCTCAACAGGGTTTTTGGTGAATGGAACAGCATTATAGGAAAAATGGAAAAAATATGCAAAACAATATTGGATGTTATCAGCATCATTTGAATTGCATGTTCATCAAAACCGAATCTACCATATTTCAGAGCTGTTAATATATAGGGAAAAGCATATAAACTAAAATACATTGTATTTTCTGTGTATTAATTATAGCACAGAGCAACTCTGAAATGCCAGTGATTGCTGCAAGTACTCGGCCACCAGGGTGATAATTGCACTATAAGATCACCAGACAACAAACAAGACTGCCAGAACCAACAGGAACGTGGTTTTATTCAGAATCCAGTGTGGATACCTACCTGTAATGGAATTGCTTCCCAATACTTTTTTCTTCAAAGTAAGTCTGATTATTACTTATACATATTTTTAGCAATATGTTCCATTTATTTAACTAAAGATAGAGATCTGCAGTTTCATTTGGTCTCATCTGCACCTTTCTTAATATGGCCTAAATTATTCTGCTGGGTGACTCAAGTGCAAACAAACCAGTAAATGAGTGCATGCTAACAGATCTGAAGCATACCTCTAAGTTTGACTAAAATACCAGCTGTTTTTCTTTGTGTGGGATCATCAGTATCCAAATAAACAAAAGAAGGTATTGCACTAGATAAACTCTGCCAGAGTGATTTATCTCCCCAGTGTCTCTGAAATAACCTCTTATTGGACCTGCTCTGTTTCACCTGAGACCTACATGTGTTCCAAGATGGGCACAATCAGGCAGAATCAACAGCTTGTGTTGACAGGTCATGGCAGGTCTTGTGAATTGAGCTAGAAGTGTTTACTGAAAACTGATAAAACAGTGCCAGAAAGGCATCACAGGCAACTGTTGTTGAATGCACTTGGAAAGATGAAGAATTATCTTTAGCTGCTATCAGAAAGACATATTCCTTTATGAATCACCTGAAAGTCTTAGATAGTCATTTGGGTCACAGCTCATGGACAGCAAGAAGTTCTGACACTTAACTCTGCATGTATAAAATCAATCAATGCCTGCTTCTTCCCACTGATACTCACTTAAAATCTAGAAAGCCAAAAGTCAGACACTGAAAGCTGAATGAGATACAGCCCACCCTAAATGTCTTAATGTTTGGCCTAATTTCCCGGTGATGCTTTTACTGGGAGAGTTGTCATTTGCTTGGCTAAGTACCTGTTATGTGAGGCTAATAGCCCTGGAGGTTCAAGGACACTGACTTACAAGTCATAAGGGGAGGCTCTCTACATTTGTGAGGAAGGATTTACCTTTTTATCATTCTGATCTGACTGTCTGAAGCAACTTCAGATTTTCCTGGTATTTCTGTTCATTCTTAACTTGTATTTTGCACTCTATGTGTCTCCAGAAGGAGAACAGAGAAGAATATGAAACAAGCTATAATGAAAATAAAATTATTAATCGAGTGTTGATTACTGTCTTACTGCATGCACATTTAAAGACAGTTCTTATATTTGCATAAAATACTTCTAAAAGCACAGTCTGTGAAAAAATAACAGCCACTTCCTTGGGATAGAATTGCCATTTGAATTCTCATTCCAGATGACTTCTGAGGATAGTGTCATCTACAGCAGCCTCATCCTGTTAAAGGATAGGAGCTTTAAAGCTGTTATCTTTTACCATAAGTCCATAAGTTTATTATTTGGCTTACCCTCTGGCTGGTATTGTGCTATGATCGTTACCGTCTGCCCCGCTCCCTTCAGCGCAGCTGCAGCCTGCTCATGGGTAGCACCGCGAAGATCGATACCATTCACCTGCACAAGGAATACAAACAGTACATCAAAGCAGTTTAACATTAGTCAGAAAGGTAAATAATCAAGGTCTCTTGGTTTTGTTTTTTGGGTTTTTTTTGTTTCCTTGTTTGTTTGTTTTGTTAAACATCTGATGGATTTAAATATCTGCTTGCCCACTAGTACTGCACACTGTACTTTATAGAAAGAAACAGAATTATCTTGTTTGGAAGGGTTCTTTAAGATCATTAACTCCAACTATCAACCCAATACTTTTGTTAAACATCTGATGGATTTAAAGATCTGCTTGCCCCCTAGTACTGCACACTGTACTTTATAGAAACGTAGAATTAACTGGGTTGGAAGGGACCTTTAAGATCATTTGACTCCAACTATCAACCCAATACCGACAAAACTACCAGTAAATTGTCTCACTCATCACCACATCTACCTATCTTTTTAATTGTCCAGGAGTGGTGACCCCATTACTGCCCTGGGCAGCCTGTTCCAATGCTTGATAACCCTTGTGGTGAAGAAATTTCTCGTATCTTTATCATGCATGTTCTCTGATCACTGCTTTTGAGGGTTTCCTTCTCCATTGAGCTAAAATGTTTAGTAATCTGTTCATCAATCAATTAAATTTAGTATATTAGTATATAAGATAAATATATAAGATATATAAAAATATAAAATAAATTTTCTGTGGAACTTGAAGGTCACTGTAGGTTACTGCAGACAAGGAAACTGCTCCTTCAGCCAGACTCTGCAAGCCCACTCAAACCTGGAAATATATGGAGATCTCTAGCAAAACTTTCCGGCTGGAGAACTTTCAGAAGAGAAATCCCATATAATTTTCTTTTCATGCAATCCTTCCTCCTATTGCTTAGAAACACTCCCATATCTTGCAAGGGACAGCAATGGAGTCACTGCCTGGTAGAGTTTTTCCAACTCTGCCTTTTTGACACTGATAGATCTCATGGAGTTCCTCTGATATTTTTTATACTGCATAAGAAGTGGAAATGAAACTTAACAAAATTACACAGGGAACCCAACCCCTAAAACTCATGGGAAGTTTCAGAGCTCTCTTGAACTGTTAAATGTTTTACCAGCAGCATCCCAAAGAAGAGACAGAATTTGTACATAGAATTATTAATCACTCCAGTGATTTGAATCTCACTTTTCAGTGTGTCTGGCTACATAGTAGTAGGTGAGATTTCTTCCATTTATTTCTTCCTTTGACTTCCTTCCTCACTTCTAAAGGTTTCATAACACATCAGTGAAGAACACAAAACTTTTGACATGTAAACAACCTCAGCAGGCAAGAAATCCATTTCTCATTGCTCAAGAAAAGAAAAGAATAAAGAATGGAAATATAGGGTGGGGTGGGAAGAGAGAGAACATTTCTGTCGACTTCACAGACAAACAGGCCGAAATACAAGCACCAAATTCTCAGCAATATCAACTTTTTAATTCTTATTTCTATCAAGTACTATCATAAGAAATTTAAGCACAAGGTATTTTTAAAAAAACAAATATTTTCAATAATGTATTGAAAATATGGAGTCTATTTTATTTATTTTAACATCTCATTTTAAGGCTTCCAGAAATAAATTTTATTCCATGGAACTTTACACATAATACTTATTTAATCTCTTATGTATATTGATCATTTGAGTTTTGGAACTGGCTCATCTTAACTTATTGTCTGTCACAAAATTTTGAGATATGAATTTTTGGTCCAAATTTGAATATAATTTGCATGAGAAAAATCTAGTCTTTGCTAGTATGTGAACAGCATTTAGAATATTACTCTTAGTAAAGCTAATTTGTTACTGCAGTAACATAAATCCAAGGAGACCTCCCAATTTCCTGATCCAGAAGATTTCATTATGCTGTTGATTGAGCACATCTCTGAAGAAGTCAGTTTGGAAGCCAATTAATTTTTCCTTTAATAAGGAGCTTGGTTTTCCTTTTAATATCTAAACTCCTGCAAAGAGTTTAGAAAGATGCAACTGGATGAACTGAAGAGAAGCTTAACTGAATATTCCTGAAATCCTGAGCTCCTGTGCTGGGGATATGGACCTTGGGAGAATATGAGCCACTCTTAAGCAATATAAAAAAACATTGTAATGGTCTGTAAAAGTTGTACTAACAGAAAATGAAGCTGAAAAATCATTAATAAATCACAATAATACCTCCATTGATAAAGGTAGAGGATGTATTAAAACTAGAAGACTAGATGATAATTTGATTTCTGGGTATCATTTCTCAATATTTAAAAGCAAACATAATCAAGTCCCAGACTTTCAAGTTGAAAACCAGCCTAATCATGTAACAACATTCAATCTTGATCAGCTAACACTAATTTACATGTTTTAATCAAATTTTTACCCTCAGGATAAAGCGAACAAGATTTTCTGAAGAGGTAAAGCAAATAATTCTTTGTCTTGTCTCTTCCTCCAAAACAGTGTCTTCATTATAACGACTGCATACTGTGCTATTTTCCCTTGACATGATTACATTGCAAATTGTTAAATCTGATTTCAGTTACTCCTTTCAACTAATTTAATGATGTTTATAACAGTAATAATTAGTAAAAGAAACAAAATTACCATTAAAGTTGCAAGTGTATGCAGGAAAGTTTAATACTTATCAAAGGTATGTGGTTTGTTTTGTTTTCATTTTGTTTCTATAAGATGTCCTAGCTTCTTTTAAGAAACATTATACAATAAGCAAAGTAGTTGCTGTAAGCTTGACTGCACAGTCCTGATGCCCTGGCCCAGAATGAACTTGACTGCACAATTTCTGATGACTGACTCCAAAATGAATTTGACATAATGGAAAGAAGAAGAGCCTCCAGCTGATACAGATGTCTTTCCCCTCTGCAGTAAAAAGCAGTAAGAAAGCTTACAAAGAGAAGTGCCACAATGGAAGATCACAGCTTAATGCTACAGACCAAACTAAACTGAGGTAGAGAAAAAGATGCAACCACAGTTCACAGTAATGATAGTAAATGCCTATGCATTCATTGACTCAAACTAAAGCATGATCTAGTTCATTAGTACTGCATCATAACCCAAATGAAAGATAATATTTATATTTAGGTTAGATTAAACTCTTCTAAAATTCCTCTTAAAAATATTTGAACAGCCCATATTAGCACAAATTGCACACACTGCCACTTAAAGACCTAGTAGAGCCTAGTTGTCTTCTAGTCAAATGCTTGAGTGTGACTCATATGTAGGTCAATCAAATATTGTCTAGCAGAATGGCCTGTTTTGTTTAGTGATTTAGTATTTAAGCCATCTTATTTTGTGTTTGCACAGTGATTAAATGAACACTTGGAATATATTTTTGAATTGGAAAGGAAAAACACATGCCTTCTGTGTAGGTGAAACATAAAGGATATATTTTGTTTTCTTCTTTGAACTACCACGGACACAGCACAATTCTGTCATACAGTAAAGTAAATGGCCAAGAAAGGGCTATTTTAAACCATGGAATAAAAAACACAGCAGATTTTTCAAGTTGTGGCTGAATTCTTTTATTTGTTGAACTCATAAAATGAGAGCTTTTGGTGCCTGAAAAGGCAATAAGAAGTTTGATTATAGATAACTCTTACAGGTGGAAATGTCATTGTTTGCATTTAGGAAAGAAAATAGTACCCTATTTTTCTGCCTTAAGTTTGCACACTGACTGAACACTTCTCAATACATTAACAAGAGAGGAAAGGAAAGCTGAGCCATGTTCTCCAGGAGTCCTGCTTAGTCATTAGAAATTCAATGTAGAGCATCAGCCCTAAGGTGATGGAAGCACAATCTTCCATCAAAATGTGGCACATTGGAAAAACTGCCCTCAGCGTATCTGGGGAAGACTTTCCTCATCAGCAAGAGGCATAATTATTCTGCATAGTGGCCCACACAACTCTGACAACAGATAGCATCCACCAGAAAGTACAAGTACTATTAGAAATTGATGCATGTTGCCCAAGTAAAACCCTTGAGCCGCACTCTTCCACAGCTTGGATAGGCCGCCTTTTAGTGAAGAGAAGCCCACAGAACCTGCTGGAGCCTGGAGCTCTGCAGAGCACTGCGGGAGGCAGCAGGAATGGAGGCAGAGTGTGCTCAGCACCCTGACACCTCTGGGCACCTAGCATGAGTATGGCCTGGAGAACAGTACTCCAGGAGAAAAAAAATGTTGTTTTCAGAGAAGTTTTTGCTTGCTAGTAAAGGGGAAACTTAGAAACAGAAAGAAAGGAAAAATGCTCAGGGTGAAAAGTCTTCATACTTCAGCCTTGCTTATTTTGAGTTTTCACACTCACTTTATTGCTTTTCTCTCACTTCTCCTTATCTTTTCTGTACCTGTGCTTTGTTTTGATTAGTTCAAACGGCAGAGTTGGGCACATCCAGGCACAGTGGTTGTCTCATCCTGAACTCCACTGAAAACAAAATATCATGTTGTTCCTCCTAGTCACCATGCCCAGAATCCTCCCTCTCTCTTTTTATGGGCCAGCAACTCCAATGACCTTTTCAATTTTCCTTGTCTTGCTACCTTAGATATGTGACTTCTGCCTCTAGTAAGCTGGTCTTTATGCTCTGATGAATTGAGCCTTCCAGCGGCAAATTCTCTCTCTGGAAAACAAGAACCACTGTGGGTGTATGAGCTATACCTCCTTTCTGTCAGGAAGTTTAAGGAGGCTGCTAAACAAGACAAAAACGTATCAAAGCACTTCAACTGTGAAGCACGAAGAAAATTAATATTGTATTATTGAAGAGTTGTCTTGCACACACTGCCTTTTACAGTAGGAGCCAACAAGCTTTATGACTCACCAGACCACATGAATCATTCCAAATGGTATCTCTTAAGACTATAACCATAGTGAAAGACTTATCTTTTAATCAAAACTTTACAGAAAATCCCTAAACAAGACAAAAATGTATCAAAGCACTTCAACTGTGAAGCACGAAGAAAATTAATATTGTATTATTGAAGAGTTGTCTTGCACACACTGCCTTTTACAGTAGGAGCCAACAAGCTTTATGACTCACCAGACCACATGAATCATTCCAAATGGTATCTCTTAAGACTATAACCATAGTGAAAGACTTATCTTTTAATCAAAACTTTACAGAAAATCCTCTGATAGAAAATCTCCTTCCCCTGTGATTGTAGCTTTTGTCAATGATGCCACGTTGGCAAACTTGAGACTGAAATAATTTCATTGAAGAGTTCACTGCAGTGACAGCTTAAGAGCCATTTTCCCTCAGTTCCATCAGAATGCCTCAAAACTTGTTTAAAAAGGCTTTGAAATAAATTAGAGTTTTTGAAAAGGACACACAGTCTCACTGGAGCCTAAATAGACATGAAACAGTCCTTTTGGCTCACTAAATGATGATCACTACTTGATGATCTTTAAGGTCCTTTCCAACCCAAACTATTCTATGATTTTATGATTCTAAATGACTACCAGCTACTTCTGTTACCAGCCTGGACTGGATGTGATCCAGCAGCTATGGGGGATCAATGGCATCCCGTCTCACTGCTAAATGGCAATGTCTAGACAGCGGTGCACATGTGCTTTTTTCCTATTAAGACACCTGGTATTACCAGTGAAAAATGTCCATGCCAGCTAATAACACAGGACATACTAATTTTAAAATAAATGCACACATTTGTCATAAATGTTATAGAAAAAGCATTTGACCTTCAAAAAGAATACTGTGTAAAAAATAATCATATATGTTAAAATGGAGAGCTCATCATTAGTTCTTAGTTGCCACTTTTGTACCTTCTTTCCTCCTGCATGTCCACTCAAACACCCTTGTGCTTCTGAAACCATCTAATCTCACAAATCTCTCTACAGTGTCATTTTCTCAACCCAAATGTGCCTTTACACATTCACTTTCCTTTGCCATTCCTGCTGTCTTCTTACTACAAATTGAGAAAAAATCAAACTGTTCCTCCTACAGATTTTACTTCACACATGACTGTCACTTCCATTCACTTTCATAATTCCATTTATAGCATTTAGATTTCCCTGTCTCCTGCTCCCACTTTGGGTCATCTAGGTATTCCTATATAACAGTTATTCCACACACCTTCCACACAGTTCATATTCCTTCCAGTGTATGAATACAACTAAATTACCATTGAGAAGTTTTTGTGTATAATGCTGCAAGGCTCCTGTTTCACATTTGAACTTCAAAGGACAGCATAAGCAGAGATAATTGCTGAATTTTTCCAGCTTCTAAAATGAAGCTTGCTTTTAAACAAGTGCCTTAAAACTCAAGGATGGCAAGAACTTAATTCCAGCTGAAACCAATATGCAATATTTCTGGAACTGAAATAAAGATATAAAACAGTTTTGGGGGGCCTCTTAGAGCCAGAAGGCTGTTGGTGATTTGTGAGACCAAAGCAATGAGTTAGTGGTGAATGCAAAAACTGAAAGCATAGAATCAAAGAGTTGGAAAGGACCTTCAGAGGTCATTGTAGTCCAACCTCCCTGCAGTGAACAGGGACATCTTTAAATTAGGTTGCTCAGAGACTTATCAAAACTGGCTTTGAATTTGTCCAGGGACAGAGGCTCCACCACCTCTCTGGGCAGCCTGTTCTGGCGCCTCACAACCGTCATGGGGAAGAACTTCTTCCTAATGTCTAATCTAAACCTGACCTGCTCTAGTTTAAAACCATTGCCCCTTGTCCTATTGCTATATGTTCTGACAAACAACCCTTCCCAAGCTTTCCTTTAGGGCTCTTTCAGGTACTGGTAGGCTGCTATGAGGTCTCACAGGAGCCCTCTCCAGGCTGAACAGCCCCAACTCTCTCAGCCTGACATTGTAGAGAGTTGCTTTGCTTTGTTCTGGCTAAGTTTTCCCAGAGTTTGAAAACACAGAATATGGCAATGTGGACTGTGAGAGGTGAGATGGCCACAGGCTTGTCTCATGGGAAATCTATGAAGAAATCATAGATGTACCAGAGGTTGGATGGTACCTAACTGGAATCTGCAGCTCTAGATGGAGAAAGTACTCAGTGCTCACGTTTTTATGTTAAAACTGCCTAACTTGCAACATCCATAGTTTATTTGTGGTTCTAGAGATTAGAATTATGCAACACAGACCTTTCAAATAGATGATGCTCAAATAAAGCACATTTTTTTGAAAACCAATGGAAAAGAAACAGCTCTTTTACTATGCAAATGGTTTTGCATTTGCTATTGTCTTGGTAGCTTCCTTGTCACCGTAAATGACATATCTATCTTGGTTTTTTTGAAAAGGATTTCCATAGTCTCCTGCAACAATTATTGCACGTATCCCTCAAATACCCTATTTAATGGATGGTCAGTTTCTATTATTTTTCAGCTTATGTCATATGATAATTTTTTTAATCACTCAGGAACCCAAGCCTTACTGGGCAGTAGAGCAGAACAATACCTGGAGTCTAGTCCATTTAAGTCCACCCTGGAGCAAATCTCTAACTGAATAAAGGTCAGGGATGAATCCATTTTGTCCAGCAGTAGTGGCTGGGCTTGCAAATTTGGGGTTTGGGTTATGGTTATTTTTTTAGTTTTATTGTATTATATGGCTGACACTAAGGCTATACTGAGTGATACAATGCTCGCACAAAATTCCAATGTGTCAGATGTGACATAATTTTGTGTGTTAGCCTAAAACCAAAATTTGCTAAGTCAGAACACTTGAAGTAAATGTGGACTCCTCCTTAAAATATTCGAAGCTGAAGAGCTGGCAATCTGGCATCACATCACTTCTACTCACTGAGGCAACTGTAAAATGAAGGTTTTAGAGGCAACTGATGATTTCCTCACCGCAAAGACACAAAGCCTCTAGTCTGGACTCATTTACTAGCTTGGTATAACATGTAACTGACAGGTTTGATAGCTAAAGCTTCTTGGCAAAGAGAGACAAACCTTATTTATGAGAATTGTTAATATAATTTATTATGTTTTGATCACATGCTTGGAATTGTTAGAGTTAATTTAGGAAATGGTTACTGCAGTGAGGCAATTTCAATATATTTTATAGAGTACAGGAAGGTGGGGGTGGGAGGAGGGAGAAATCCAGCTGGAAGACAGATTTCTAGATGAACGAAAGACAAAAGGAAGCTCTGTAGTCACCAAAGTATATTGTGTTCCAGCATATGCAGACGGTGAATTTCTCCCTGGAAGCACCATTAAACTTGCATTTTAGAAAGTCATCTATTTTGTTTTGAATTCTCAAAGTGACAAATCTTCAGCAACATAACCCAGTTACCGTGACTACAAAACAAGTGCATCATGTTTTGAGGCTTAATATGGCTAAGTTCAACTTCCAGTCATCAGATCATGTATATTTATTAGTAACACTGAAAACCAGTTAACTACAAGTTCTCTTCTCCAAGAATATTTCCAGATGGTGCTGTTCATACTGACACAGTTCATACTTTATTGAAGTGAACTTTTGATAGCCAAGGAGAATACCAGGGCTTTCCTGACATAGGTTCTAAACTCCAAGGCTTCATGAGGGGGGAAAAAAAACAACTTAATAAGTTACTTCTTAACATATATAAAGAGATAATTTTCAAAATAAATCTGCATTTGCACCTAGCTTGTGTTCATTGGGTGTCCTGTTTCTCTCCCTGCCTCTAAAAACTTCTTGTTGTAAAGGCATGATGTGTAGATGATTCAGTTTTGTCATGTGAAATGTTTTTGGTTCATGATGATGACAGTGAAAATTGAACATATGTCTGCATGCATTACGAGAGGTGAAACTAAGTGTCTCTGAAAAGGTGGAGCAGTGTGCATCCACATAAATGTAAGCAGGTTGAAAACTCTTAGAGACCTATTGCCAACTCTCAAATCCCACAACTTCCCACTTTTGTCAACAGCGGGAATGAGCCTACATTAACCTACTGTTTGCCCTGGATCTTCCCATTAATCTTGTTAGGATGGCATCTTTGCTTTTCCGTGTTTTTCTCATTTTTTGGGGGTGGGCTTATGAACTGCTACTGTATGAGAAAGCTGACAGGCAGTTTACAAGGAGGAGCAAGTTTGCAGTACATTGACATCTACTGCCTCCTTGCCAGTCCTGTAGCTGTTGTCCTTTCAGGAAGGAAATTACACTGGTCTTTTTATTTTTTGCAAAATTCATAGATGTTATTGCTACTTCCTCTGTTGTATTCTAACTAACTGTAAACAGATTTGTTATTTCTCCTTGAAGTTTTCACTAAAAGTGGGCAAGCTTTTCTACATTCCCATCTATTCCTTGAGTTCTGGAGTAAAATCCTGAATGATCTGCATGGAATAGTGCCTGAAGGATTTGATCATGAATTTCAGCTGGTTTCTAAGCATCCCATTTGCTTAAGTTTGTGTGTTTGCTTCATTTGCTTCTGTCCAGTTTAAAGATTTATCTCTTTGTTTCTTCATAAATGCCCTAACTGGATGATCATGAATCCTTTGTATAAGCAAAAAATACACTAAACATTTTAATTCTTTTGTTTTCACTTTTAAGTAGTCTTTCTTCCAGCTGGTTATGAACCTTTTCAATCCTTGTAAGTTGCTTTTCGACTTTGCCCCAGAAGTCCACCTGATGTTTATAAATTTTTTAGGACTTAGATTGTTGTAACCACAGTAAGTTGACTCAGCTTTCACTTTTTCAATTACTTGAGTTTCAAATCACCAAAAGGTTCTTGAGTACTGAGAGCTTCTGAATTAATCGTTCCTTTAAAACTTGATCCCTGCAGGATTTACCACATCTGCTGTAAATACACAGCAGATTGGTTCTGAAGTTCGTATTACTTATTCTTCTGAACTTACTCATTCCCTTTAGCACAAAATCACAATCTTTGCCACTGCCCACTCAAGGGCAGGTTTGTTTTTTTTTTTTAACATTTACCCATTTTCAGGATATTCTTCCTTACTGGTTAGAATAAAATCTGGAATTATCTGATTTACACTTGCTTTTTCCATATTCCCCTCCAAAAATATTCATGAATCTTTAGTCACTTTGGATGGAATCTATTTCAATAAAGGGATTTCATACCTAATTCAATATGATTCTATGATAATAAGTGAAAAGAAACATACACTTTTGCAGCACAATGGTCTTCTTTAAGGCAAGGCAAATGGTACTCTAGAATTGGCAACATCTTTGGCTACAGAAGAAGCCTAAGGGGTTACATTCCATGTAACCCAATTTTCCCAATATTTACAGGCTTGAATTTAGATTAATCAAGTGTTTGCTCCTAAGGAGTTTAAGCTATCTGACCTTCTAGCTGGTGTTATCTCTTAGGTGAGTTTAGATTAAAAAGAAAATCTTTACTGTGAGGGTGGTGAGATACTGGAACAGGCTGCCCAGAGAAGCTGTGGATGCTCCATCCCTGGCAGTGTGCAAGACCAGATCAGATGGTGCTTTGAGGAACCTGACCTAGCAGAAGGTGTCCCTTCCCATGGACATTGGACCCAGATTTGATGTCTCTTCCAAATCAAACCAATCTATGAGTCCATTAATGTGTGCCCTCAGATGACTTTTCCTCTGAAGTTTTCTTCTACAGATCTATTACATATATCTCCTACAATGCAGTATTGATCCTTTGGATACACTTAGCAACACCTTCTCCACTAATTTTCAGACCTGTTCTACTTCATTAAAACAGCCCAATCATGTGAATTGATCTACTCACTGCACTGATTATATACTGACATTCTCTATATATAACACAGAATGCTGTATACATTACTAAAAATTGAGTTTACATAGCTGTACTTTTCCTATTGGTTAAGTAGGATTCATTTGAAAACTAAACTCTATGGACAAGTGCAGCTAAAGACTGCATAATTTGATAGACTCAGTGAGAAGACAGGGTCATATATCATTCAGATAACCACAGAGAGATAAGTATCCTTAGGATATGGTCAGTGCTTCTGCAAATAAGTCTTGCAAAAGGAGTACCTTTTATAGTACTGATGCTATTACACAAGCAATAAACAGATGCTCCATAGAGAAAAGACTCCAGGTTCAGTAGAGATGATTCAACTATTTTCCAAGCAATTTAGGGGATGAAGGCAGGGGGGGCAGGGGGAAGAAGAAGCTGAGAAGGACAAGCAAATGTTATTTGCCATTTTTCTTAGTTTTGTATCTGGGTAATAAAATGCACTCGTTGCCCTAAGTAGTTTTACTGCTTTTACCATGAGCAAAATCCATTTTCAATTAGAAAACTGAAAGTTTCTCTATACCAAAGTAAGGAAAGACAATCTGAAGGGCAATTCTAATGGCAGCAAATATAAAGCATAAATATTTGCTCTGAATAGACAATGAGCCCTTACACTCTATCCTGCCCTACGCACACACAATTTGGAGTAGAAATTATATTTTTCCCAAATGCATTCTGTATTTCTACTGCAGATGTGAGCGAGAAGGTGGGTAGGAGTTGCATGGGAGGAACTCAGCAGAAAGAAGTGTCTCAGATGTTCATATGGAAAAGCAAATATCTCACCAAAAATTGACAGCACGAGAGTGCACAGACACAGGACAAAATCTGCTCAATGCAAAAAATCACCTTTTCTGTGCAAGGGAGAACCGTGAGTAGAATACCTCAGGCAGTAGGAAATCAGATGCTGAAATGCCAGCACTGACAACTGACAATACATGATGTCATGAAATGGTGACTGAAAACCCTACAAAATCCCTCTGGTAGACCTTTCCTGATGTATAGTTATTTGATTCTTAGAAAGTAGCAGGGGAAAGAAAAACCATACTATCTTTCTTCAGATATGAATAAATCCCGATACTATGATAGATCAAGAGGAAAATCATACAGAATTTGGTTGACATCAAGCACCTGATTAGAGTAAGACAGTAGAGAAAATGAAAGCATTACAAGAGCACTACTTGCATCTTCACAGCATAATCTGTTCTATTTTTACTCTTTTTCCTGTTGTTGCTTACCCTCCAGGAAACCTGTTTTATTTCCACAAGGTAACCTGCTGCTGTGAACCCCAAGACACTAAAACATTTTTACTGCAAAACGAATAAAATGGATATATCTTTTATGGTCTACACCTTCATTGTCCTTTTCTTTGTGATGAGACAAGCACGATGTTAGGTGCATAACCAAACATCTATTATAAAGGCAAACAGTAATGAAATTTGTGATTCAGTGTAAGACACCTGAATATAGACATAAATGCATATGACAGGTATTTAATCTTAAACTCAATGGTTACTCAAGCCATACAGGAAAGAAAGCAGGTAGAGCTATTCAACTTGCTCTACAGAACTCATAGCTGGCCAGCTGAATCATTCCCTACCTTCTTTTGACTTTAATGGCTACCAGACACCCAGCAAGCATGTTTAGAACCACAAAACTGTTCTGTTTGGAAGAGTCCTTTGAAAACATCAAGTCCTATAACACTGTCAAAACCCCCACTAAACAATGTTGCTCAGCACCATGTCTACACATCTTTAGTACCTTCAAAGATACAACTCAACCACTTTCCCGGGCTGCCCATTTCAATGTTAGACAATCCTTTTGATGTCGAAATTTTTCCTAATTTCCAGACTAACCCTCTCCTGGTGCAACTTTTGGCCATTTCCTTTTGGCCTACCACTTGTTACTTGAGATAAGAGACTGACTTCTACCTGGCTATATGGTGATTTTGTAGGGCAAAATATGATGTAGTATTTTTTTTTAATACCTCCATATTCCTCTTGCTGTTTCTTAGCATATTTCCCCTAAACGTTGCAAAGTATTGACTTTACAAAACTAAGATTCATGATGTTTTCTGTCAGCAAAAGTTTTTTCACAATGTGAGGCAAATTTAATCTGTTCTTAAGCAGATGAATTTGACTAAACAGCACTAAACATTGCTATATTCAGGCTAGTCATAAGAAAGAAATTCTTCATGATGAGGGTGGTGAGACACTGGAACAGGTTGCCCAGGGAGGTTGTGAATGCCCCCTCTCTGGAGGTGTTTAAGCCAGGCTGGATGAGGAGTTGAGCAACCTGGTCTAGTGGAACGTGTCCCTGCCTATGGCAGGGGAATGGAACTAGATGATATTTAAGGTCCCTTCCAACCCATACCATTCTATGATTCCATAATAATAAGTAATGTAACATTTAGCATTGGAAGTGGAATTTTAAACTGCAAGGATGGAATCAAAATTAAAACTAAAATGACATTAATTTTTTACTGGAGCCTGCATTTTCCTAAAAGATGGAGAACTCGGGATTAGACCATTTTTCAAACAGTCTCTAAGTCTAAACTTATCCCATATTCACATGATTTTAAACAATTAATTTAACACAACGGTAACTTGGTTTTGCTGCTCTCAAATGGAAATAATACCTCCCCTGATATTGTGAGCTGTTTAGTTTGGTTTATATATGTGTGAGACAAAAGCTAAGCTGTGTGTATGCAGTGCCCACCAAATCAAGTCTTGATATTAACAAGTATTTAAAATGCTACTTGGTAACATTTATATTATAATTAATAAGAGGGAAATACCACAGGGAGTGTTATATCCCATTATAGTGGTGATGTATCCATTAATTCATATTGAAGACTTGCAGAAGCAAAAAGGAAAATGCTTGGTGGCAAATCAGAAGAGCATCATGAATTATAGCAAGAAACCAGCAATTAAAAAAATACCACTTTTTAGGCAAAAAACCCCTCATGAACTGTAATTCACGATTTTTGCTATTTAAAATGTTCTACTGTTTCAGAAAGAACATTTTCCATTTTTCTTCAATTCACCTTCGAGGTTCAGATATGATTAATTCTATATCTCGGCACAGAAGCACGGAGAATATGAACCTGCTTTCAGAGATAAATTTTAAACATTTCCAGCCAATTAACTGAACCTAGAAATGTGATAGAAAAATATGGCTAGCGCTGCTTTTCTGAAGGATTTAGCCATGGGCAGATCTCTACCATTGCTGATCCTCTGGTGCCATCTCGTGGTATTTAGGAAAAAGAAACACGAATTTTGTCCTTGAGACCAAGGCTGCAGCATAATATCCTCTAGAACCCTCGGAGGGCTGTGGGATGCGACTCCTCCCTACCACCTAGCGGCCAGCAGGCAAGAAGAGAGGTAGGGAAATTATGGGATTTATCCCTAATTTGCCCAAGCCTTTTGGTCCGAGTGGGACTATGGATACATACGGTGTGTCACCAAAAGACAATGATTGCATCTTCATAGCTTTATTTGGTCTAACACAAGTATTTGTAGTTTATTCCAAGTATTTTTATAGGTACCTTTCTGAAGATGAGTACAGCAACACTTTGCCATGTTCACAGCAGAGGAATGAATTAGGAAAGTGTTGTGTTCCTCATCTTCCATGTGGGAGGCCAAGGCTTAGAAAATTAAAGCATCTCATACAAGCTTACACAGAAGGATTAAATCAGACAACTAAATCCAGATTTCCACAATTTAAATCACTCAAAATACTTCCTGTTTGAAAGAAATCTAACCAAGCTTAAGTTAATTAGAGATGCTAGCTTTGAGGAGCACTATTCTTTCTTGGTAAATTAGATTTGCCATTTTTTGAGAATACAAACAGAGAAAGCAGTTCTGTGGGGAAATAAAGTGTTCCAGAGAAATAATATGAAAAAGAATAAAAAGAGAAATAGACATACTTTGCAAACCTTATAAATCCAAGGTGTTCGGGACACTTCTCCAGGCAATGGTCAAAGATTAATCAAGTCAAAAAGCAGTCTGTGTATGAAATTTGTTTCATTTGAATATGGAAAAATGAACTCATAATAGTGATTTGGAACTAAGTAAGTCAGTGGTGCCTGACTGGGAGATTGCCCAGGGACATGCATGCAGTCTAATTTAGTAATAATTTCCACCCATCTCTGCTCAATGGACAAATAAACTACTCTTGCATGACAAGTAAAAGCTGAAATAACACTGGTAACTTCAATTAGAATCTGTGAAAAACATTGCTATGAAACAGGCAAAAATAAAGAGTTAAAAATTCAACTGTGGTAGTATGCTGCAGTGATAAATTTACCCCTGCTTAAAAATAAAGGAAAATGTACTTTCAAATTTCTATCTGAGCTGCAGGATTTCTCTACTCTGTGTACTGTGAACAGCTTTGATCTCATAGTGCTCTTCCAGTCAGCTTTATTGTGTTGCATCTAGACAAAGAAAAATAAATTGCAAAATTGTCCTGAAGACATTTCCATTTCTTTGGGTTTTTTTGTCTGTGTTCTTCTTGGCAAAGGCACTTGCCTTCTTTATCTTTTAATGTATACAATTCTATTTTGGTTATTTTCCTGTCATTTCCTGTAAACTTCTATTTGGGGATTTCCTGTGCCAACTAAACATCTTTCACTTGCCCTTTCTCAATTTTTCTTGGAGCATTTTATAGAAATAGATCTGGATAAAACTCACTATAAATTCAAGTTACTGCATCTCTTTAATGTTAACAAGCCAGATTTTCCAAGTCTCACTCCAGACACATTTTCACACTCAAACTTTGACAGGTGGAAGGTAAATCCACTTTTTATAGAATAGGATAGGATGAACTCCTAAGCAATATATCATAGAATGGTGAGAGTTGAAAGGCGTCTTGAAGATCATCTACTCCAAATCTCCTGCCATGGGCTGGGACACTTCCCACTAGACCACATTGCTCAAACCCCAATCCAGACTGGCCTTGAAAAGAAAGTGCAGGGAAACCTACATTTCAGCTTCCTCTGGAAGGGATTTAAACAATGACAAAGAAAAAGCCACCTAATCATGGCACAAACCGATTAAGCCACAGCCAACTTCTTCCCCTGCTGCTCAGCAAATTGCAGCCAAGGATGCAAGATTCACCAGGACAGTAAGAGTGAATGGGACAATGCAGTCTGGTGGGTCTGTTACTCATCTGGGATGAATAAATGCTGTGTTTTAGTTCTCTGCCTTGTAGCTATTAATGTGCTTTGTGTGAAATAACAGACAGCAGAATCAACTTGGGATGTTTACCACTTTTTTTTTTTTTTCTGTAAGGCGGCGTAATATCAATGGATATTTAACTACATTTTCAAAGCTTTTATTGTCATTTAAAACCTCTTAAATTTGCATTGTTTCAGTCAGATGTTCAATTACTTGACGGAGCCTAAAACATAAATGCTCTGTGTTTTAAAATACATGCTATCAATAAATGCATTAAAGAAAAATTAAGAAGACGTTTTTGAGACTATGTAGGCAAAATTTAACCCTAGGCTACAAAGCCTTTTATCCTCTAAAATTTGGAAATGAATTTCAGAGAAATCATCAAATTCATTAGAGGTACACAGATAATTAATATAACCTAATTAATCTCCTCCTTATATTGGGCCATTTGCTAAGAAGCGCAGTGCACGCTAGATGGCACCACCAGCCCAGATTATTTCATCCAACTGCTACTTCCCAAAGAAAAACTGAAATAGTGAAATCTCCTCGGACTCAGCAATGCATTTTGAGCAAAGGGAAATGGATAATGGTCTAACCTGGGAGATGGTGAGGTCTACACTGTGTTTATGTCTTCCCTACCATACTATAGACAGCATCAAGCAGAGAAAATTCAATTGGAACAAAGCTCAGTAACGCTATTCACAAATGCAGTAAATCCCATATGCAAATAGAGAAACTATTCAATGGCTTGTGTTTCACAGCACAGAAGCCAAAAAGACTTCTCTCCATTTTCTCTGCAGTACCACCAGAGAACAAGAGGAAGCTGTCGTCCAGCAAAGCCCAACATGAACTTACCGACAAAATCTGATCTCCTCGCTGCAGTTCTCCGCTGAGATCGGCAGGGCCGCCCGCTAGGATGAAAGACACGAAAATGCCTTCCCCATCTTCTCCTCCCACAATGTTAAAACCAAGTCCTGTGGAGCCCTTGTGCAGGATGATTTTTCGAGGTTCTCTGCACAGAAACAAAATGAGAATGTTTATTCATTCAAAACTCTTAGCATGTATGCCTTACTCAAAGCATCTTAAACATAAGGAATTTGGCTTAACTCACAATGGTCTGTTATTGGCTAAAAACCATTTAACAAATGAAATAAATATGTTAACTGGAGTAGATACAAGATAGGAATTTGTCAGCATTATTATTTTTTTCCATGGTTGAATCCAAACACCTCTGTTATTTGCAGCACAATGGAGTCACTTTCATGAAGTCAAGTGATGAACTTACTCAAAGAAAAACCAAAACCATGAAGATGCTATAAAATCTAATTTATAGCAATACTATATACACAAGCAGAATAAATCTTTACACGGTTTCTTTTAAAGTTCCAGTCTTACTTTGTAAAACAATTAAAAAAAATTAAACTCTAGGCAAAGTAATGACAAGTGTGTTTGATCTTGACACATTTGGAGCAAATAACATTTGTGTGCCGGAGCAAAGAGATCAGAATCTCATGAAAAAGTCCAACATGACATTAACAGAAGATTGGGATTGTAAAATTATACAGCAGCTTTGTCACTGAACCAGACTGAGGGATATCTGCTTTTGTCTTATTGGTTTAAAGGGTTGTTCATTATGATGGAAATCAATAAACAGTAACAGCTATACACAATAAACAATAACAGCACATTTACTGCAATTTCCATTTGTAAACTGAAAATACATTCCAAAGGAGATAAACATAATAAAATACATTTTACTGATGGGAAAACTGATGTCCAGAAAGAGATGACTTTCCTCAGCAATCAAGGCAGCTTCCTTGAGAAAGTGTCCCCAATATTCTGATTTCCAACCTCTGCTCTACACACAAATCCTCAGATCTCTCTCCTTTTGATACACAAGCATGCACAACTATATATATATATGTAAACACACATCATATTTATCAGTACTTACCCCATTTCAAATCCTACTAACAATTTACATTACAGAAAAACTGTATATGCTTTTATATTAGCATGTATAAATCTTAAGCCCAGCCCTGCAAATACTCACAGACACCTACATGTATGTGACTGTGAATCATGGCAGAGTGATAAGCCATTCTTCTAATGATCAATTTTTATAAGTAAAATTTGGCACTGAAGTGACAATTGCATGCACACACACACAACATAGAATCATAGAATAGTTTGGGTTGGAAGGGTCCTTAAAGATCATCGAGTTCCAACCCCCCTGCCATAGGCAGGGACACCTCCCACTAGACCAGGCTGCCCAGTGCCCTGTCCAGCCTAGTCTTGAACATCTACAGAGACATGCTCCAGAATGTGGTCTGAAAGATCCAGTATTTCCTGTGTACTGCAGAATGGTTCCACATCATACAAATGCCTTTTTCAACTCCTTTTGTTTTAAAAAAAAGAAAAATCAACAGAGAGAGAGAGAGAGAAGTGATGTTTGGGTGGATGTCTTATTTGATGCATGTTAAGCCTTATGGCTGTATACATGGAGACTTAACCTTTCCATGATCGTTCCAAAATCAGCAGACATTTGTTCATCTGTGGCCAGAGCCAATGTTCAAACAATATCATCAGCTTGATCATGATCTTTAAATAACATCTCAACTTTCTGAACCCAAGCGTAATATTTTTCAAATAAAAAAAACTAAAGCAAATTTTTTCTAGTATTTTAAATGTGAGAGATTGTAACCTTTATTGAAAGTATTAGTCCTACTCCATATGGTATTCCTTCCTATATACTTTCCTTAACATTGTACAGTTTAAGAAAAAGCTTTTAAAAATACAGCTGTGAGAAAAAGACATCCTGTCTTGAGATTCTATATTATTGAAGTATTTTTAACCAGACAGAAAATAAAGGGGGTTTTCTTTTCTCATGGATCATGGCTGTTGATTCACCATGTGGAAACACTTTTAGCACCTTCTTAAAATGTGCAGTTTAGATGTAATGTAATTCAGCTCTAAGAAGTCTAACCAGGTTTTTAATTAGGAAGGGTGGCCTGGGGCTTGGAGCAGAACTAGGGCAGTGAGCTGGAAGCATGGATTCCTTCCCCCACTTTGCTGAGTGATCTTGGCAAATCATTTGTTCTTCCAGCTTCAATTTCCTCATCCACAAAATGCTACAGTGTCACTTGTCCATCTGAGTCCTATAAATCAAAAATACTTTGCGAGAGGTGTGCAACTGTCAGTTTTATTTGCCAAAGTGTTAAGATAAAAAAGAGGTAGCAAAGTCAAACAAATAAATTTGCAAGCTCTGCTGAGGAGAAATCAGAAGAGCTCTTGCTGAAAAGGAAACTGAGTATTTCTACATGTGACAGGCAGCTTGGATCACAAAGTCACAAGCCGGTGTTATGGGCAAAACTAGGTCAATACAACTGGGTATCCACTGAACAGCAAGCTGTGCAACTCAACAAAAAGTTGGCCCAGTTATTAATCCCCTTCTCTGATCAAGTCAGCAGATTTATGCTGAAAATGCTGTCAGTGTTGTTTTGAAATTTTGGCCTTTTGACAGCAAATTCACATTCTGCGCTTGGATGATCGTGTCCAGAGGAAGTTCAAACAACACGGGGAAATGTCAGAAGCCGTGATCAGAATGTTAGGAGTTTGGGTTCCTGCTCCTCAGCCTAATCAGGTCATTTTATTCAAGACTCAAATCTGACTGTTACAGAGATTGACCAGTCATGACCTGCCTTAGTATTTCTTTCATACCTGAGTATCCTGCAGAATTTGAAAGGTGTATGCAAGAGTTGCTGTCATCACTGTCATAGAAATAACCTTATAGACACAACCACACTGGAAAAACTACAGGAAGAGGGAGGCATAGAATCATAGAATAGTTTGGGTTGGAAGGGACCTTAAAGATCATCGAGTTCCCACCCCCCTGCCATAGGCAGGGACACCTCCCACCAGATCAGGCTGCTCAGTGCCTTGTCCAGCCTAGTCTTGAACACCTCCAGAGAGGGGGCATCCACAACCTCTCTGGGCAACCTGTTCCAGTGCATGTGCCTATTTAACACAGTGTAATAAATTGCTATGACTTTTAAAATCTATCATAGTTCACACTTGCATAGCGTGCTTTGTGTGAAAATAAAAAGAAATAATAAACAAACCTTTATGATGATTCTATGATGGTAAACTGCATAGTGTGCAATCAAGGTAAAACAGGAAAAATTTCCCAAACTACAACTGTAGCCAACCATTCCCTCTTAAGAATAAAGAAGAAATGATTTATCTGTCAGTGTTTTAGCTAGACTCAAAGAAGAAGTTAATTCAGACAAAGGCAAGGTTTAAATAAGTCCTTGACAATGAGGGAAGTGAGACTCTGGAACAGGTGGAACAGGTTACTCAAAGAGCTGATGAAGTCCCCATCTCTGGAGACATTTAAGGCCAGGTTTGATGAGGCTCTGGATGGCTTGATCTAGTGTAAGATGACTAAATAGCCTTTGAAGTTGCCTTCCAACTCAATGCAGTCTATACTTTTATTCTATGTATTTATTAATCTATATTCATATCTTCCAATATGATTAAGAACGAGTGCTCCCATTTTTCTTTAGTATCTGGGAAGCAACATTGCCTCTGTTAAAATTCTTTATGAATGTCATTCTCATACACGGGAAGGGACTTTAAATAGAATGCAGGTAAATGCTGGAAAGGAAAAAAGACTTAAAGATGACCCTTTAATGATGGGACAGTGAGAAGTAAAGGAAAAGTAACTCAAACGTCAAAGGTGTTTTCTTGCAGTAAGTGCACTCAGTAAAAATGTGTAGTTCCCTACAGAACACAGCAACTGAATCAAAGGTAATGTCAACCTAAAAGCTCACTGTTCTGTTTGGAGACAGTAGATGGCACTCGCCAGCTGCCTGGGAAAAAGGAATAGTGGAGGAGCGAGTGATTTTTGAAACGCATGTTTCTGCATCCAGCTTCACCTCCTTATCCCATTTATTATTTCTTCTCTGATAAATAGGGCCGAAGGTAAGTTTCTAGCTGCTAACAAAGCCTCCTACTGCTTTAATTCTCTGTGTGTGTGTTTGCTGCCCTCCTGCAGCTCTATACCAAATACAAGCAGCGAAGAGCAGCAGGGGAAATCAAGCAGAAATTAGAAAGGAGTGTGAGATGAAAACATTCCTGAACTGACAGAAGGAGGCAGAAGGGAGGGGGAAAAAAAGACAAACACCCTCCCGCCCCCAAATAAACCTCCCCCTTGAAAAAAAAAAAAAAAAGAAAGAGAACTGGATAAGGGGAGACAGTGCATCTGTAAAGGAGAACAGGGAAGGAAGTAAATAGGTAGAGAAAATAGAAAGGAAGATTCACTGTAACTGAGCCAGGTGCAAAGGAGCAAATAAAGTGCCACAATCCACACAAATTTACAGACTAAGAAATCAATGGGAGAATCAATTTGGATGGACTTGGTTACTTGCTCCAGGGAATGTATCAGATCAGGTTCCGTAAAGCATCTTATAAATTGCAGGCCTGATGTAAGAGCAAAGCATTATTAAATTAATATTTGAAACCAATAAGTTGTAACAAATTAGGAGTGGGGAAGGCATCCACAGTGAAGAAAAATTCTCTTGTCATAAAAACGCAATTAACATAAATAAATTTTAAAAGTGAGGCAGTTATGCCATAATCAGGGATGAGGTTTTTTTGATTCATGTTTGTTGTATTTGTTCTTTATCTTGAAAATATCTAATTATTTTTTATTTGCTACATTTGTACTGAATATTTGTTTTGATCAGTTTCCTCTGCTACAATAAGAAAATGATAAAACCTGAAAAAAACTGAATTATCCCTATCATGCTTCTATAGACCGTGAATCCATAGTAATTATAGATTTAATTTAAAAGATTAAAAACTGAACTGATAAATGAAGGGGAAGAGCTTTCTGAAAACAAGTAGTTTTTATAGTAACTAACTGAAAGAAAATCCATTTTTAATTTGCTTATTTTGTGCCGCTGGCGACATTAAAGAACTCGGTCCCTTTCAGTATTCATCTCACACTGACACAGCTCTGTCTTTCTGCTTCTCTGGAAAATTGGGGCGCTGAAGTGATTTTGTGCTTCTTGGAACATTCACAAATATTAAGCACACACTGGGTGCTTTCAAATATCTGATCCTAGAGAGTTCTTCGTCTATACACAATCAATGAGGTATCCCAAAGCTGCAGGGACTTAGAAATACGGCTTTGATTTCCCTTAGCCTGCAGGTCTTTTGTTGTTTTGGTGGTGTTCTGTTTTTCAAAAATGCTGATTGCTTCACAAAGGTTATTGCAATCACACATCCATTCATGCAGATGGTGATCTGGTGTTATGAGGACACACACCATAGAATGCCCAAAAGAATATTTACTTGTATTACTATGTGGATTAGGGTAGCACCCAGCATCCATCTAAGGCCCTGAGCAAAGCACTACACACACACCATGCAACAAAACCCATTCAAGCTACTTAAAGTAGTAAGTAGCAGAAGGGTAAATTAAAGAAGAGATAAATTCTACTGAGATTAGTGGGGGAGGAGAAACAAACTGAAGAGCTCAAAGTTCCCTTCTCCTGTGCAATATGATTTCTGGCTTCTGACAATTCACTGTGTGAGCACTGAGCTGTGCCTACCTAATCACATGGCTAATCAACCCATTTCTTTTGCAGTAAAATACTTTTAGTTTCCATCTCATCCTTCAAAAATTCTGATAATTATCTCCATGTTTACTGCAGACAGCTAAAGGGTATTCATAATGGAAAGACCTAAGAAAGGTAATTCCAATAGTGTGAGCATTCTTCACAGCACAAGGCCAGGATGGACAGAGAATATGCCAGTGTGGATGATGTTTTGAAATATGATTAATCACACAAGAGAGATTTTAAAATTTTAAAAGGCTGAAGGCCTGAAAAACGCAGACATACCTTTTTAAAATACTTCAGAGTTTATGTGAAACCAAACTCAATCATGTTATTTGAAGTTATCTTTAATACCTTCTACAATTCAGCTTCTCAACAATCTGCCAACCGTGCACTCATCTATTGTTTTATTGCAATCTCCCGTTTGTGTCATCTTAGCTTTTACTTTTCCCCTTGTTACTTCCCTCTGAAGCTTGGCAAAATAATTCCTCCATCACATGAACCAGTTTCTGCCCTTGGTCATCCCTCACAGCCCTCTCTCAGACCTGCCCACCTACCATGAGCTGGTAGTGGCAGGGAGCTGGCAGCCCCTTCCAGTTGCTGCTCTTTTACTACCTTGGAACCTGTCAGTGTCACCCATCAGTGTTGCACCTCACTCAGTGAGGTCCGATCCCTGATCTGTGACTTTAATTATCATTATCTTGGCCTCAATTATGGTTGAAAAGAACAAAAATAAGGAAACCTTCCTCCTATCTCTCTCCCATTGAGCATCACAGTCCAGTGACACCTTCATAAACTCAATGTTTTGATCAAGAGCAGAGCACTAATTTTCAATACATGTAATTGATTAGTGATTTATTATTTAGATTTAGTAAATTTTGATACACCAACAGCCAAGTATTTGGCCTTTAAAGAGATGTTTATTTATAATATCACACAGCAAAATATAATTTTTCTTACTACAGTTACCCATTCTGCCTCAAACAAGTATTTTATCTGTTTATTTGGCTGTGGTTTCCTTGGCAATTTTTGTTGATTGAATGTAAGCATTAACTGCAGAAGCAACACTTTATCCTAACTTTAATACTTTCATTACTTTATTCTGTAAACATCATCTCTAACTTGTCTCAAACTTTGAAGTTTATTTAATACGAGGGAACCTACTGGGAGCCAGGCTTCAACCTGACTGATGCACACAAGTGCGCTGCCTTCTACATGTGCAACTTCATTTGTTTTGTGGAACCCCCTCTGGACTTTAACAGTCTTTCATTTAGTCTTTTGTGAGAAATTAAAGCCTGTACACCAGGCAATGTTTTCTGCTTTGAGCTAGCAAGATGGGATTGGCATATAGGAATAAATTCTCACTTGAAAATCCAATAGCTGCACCATGAGGCTTAACTTTTACTTTAAATGCATGGGAGCACATCTCCTACATTTGAGAAATCTCATTGATTTCTACAGTGACATTGTAGGACAGCTAACAATCTCTTTAGCTTTGAAAGTGAGATGATTATTTCAGTATGCCCCTTCATTTATACTTCGTCTCACATAAGCACTTGCCTTGCTTCCCTGATCAAAGAGCTGCCTTATTTACATGCTAATAATCAAAATAAATCCTGAAAACTGCATCTCTGTTCCACCTGCTACACCCAGCCCAAGCAACTTCACACTAGTAAGATTGCTTTGCATCTTACTTTTAAAAACTATTGGTTTCATACTGTAACCACTTTTATATAACCTAGCACTTAAAATATTTGATGACTCAATTTACCATGAGTGCTCCAGTTCTTTGTTTTGTAAACAAAGTTAGATGAGATGGAAATGGTTGTAGGGAACCACATCGTGCAGTCAGAGGACAGGAAGTACTCAAAGGCTATGAGAATAGTTAAAAATAGCAGTACCTCCAAGCCACGTTTCAAAATATCAATACACAGTTCATTAGTACCAAGCACCCAGAATTCATTTATATAAGACACTTTACAAACACAAAGCACTCTTTAATGTCTATCCTGCATAGAACAAAAATTCTTACCCTCAGTCATGGTTCAAATGCTGTTTATTTATCTATCAATATTTATATATATATATAT
>VZTY01010000.1:0-17131 GCA_013400935.1 Turnix velox
ATGGTACTGCATTGTAATAATGTATTGAAATAAAATGACAGTAAGACATTGTTATAACAATAACAGTCTTTCAGGTTAGTTTTGGTTCTGAAAAAAAGTAATGATAATTAAATATTCACAGTGAAAACTATTAGAGCTCTCAGCTTGAAACTTGCATGACTATCAAATCTCAATCTCTTTTACAAAGAGAAAGACAATCTTGTCATTTAGCTCTTTTATGTATAAAAAAAATACAGATTGGTACAGTTGTTTTAATGTTTTAACTGAGTTCATCCTATGAAGTAATCATGATCAACTGTTTTCAGACTATGGGACTATTTTGTGTTCCTTTTTTAGCCATTAGCAGACATTTTCTTAGTCAAAACCTGAGATTTTCTCAGTGTTCTCCTAATATCCAACTTTACACATTGCAAATCTAATAAATATGTTCCTAACTGTATGGAAGACTATGGATCCCTTCTTGTATTATAACAACCACTTGGTAATGTGGTGTGGGATGTCCTTTANCGGTAGACTATGGATCCCTTCTTTCCTGTACTTCAGGAATGTATTATAACAACCACTTGCTAATGTGGTGTGGGATGTCCTTTAATGGGATCTGTAAAAGATTAATGGCTTCCTGAGAGTCTCTGATCACAAGTCAAACAAATCCTCGTATACCTCCTCATCAATCTGACATAGGTTGAGGTGTTTCTCAGCTGTTAGATCTGCTGCTCTTCAGCTGCTCTCTTCTTGTGAAATGAATTCTGCCCCATTGAATGAACCTCAGAGGAAGGGAACTGAATTTCCTGCCTTATTGCACACCTTCAAAGTCACCTTTTTCTGTGACTTAACTCCTTGCTTGTACAATGGGAATTTTTCAGAAGTGGAGGGTATGAGCCTAAGGAAAAATGAAAGGGGATTAATCTATACCAATGTATTCAGTGAACCACAGTGAACCAGGGCACTTTTACAGAGAGACAGCACAAGAGAGCCATGAAGTGCATGAGAACCTGTTTCAAGATCTTAAAAAAAATTATATTTGACCCAGAATAACGATGCTGTTAAAGACTAACCAGTTTTAAGGGACACAAATACTTTTTTTTTACTTTTAGTATTTTTAAATTGGAAGAGTAATAACTTCTGGACTATACTAAAGTTCATAAAGAAATACTAAAGATGGAAAGAGTCAAAATTTTGACTGTTACTTCAGAGTTTTACTATTCTATTGGAAGGAGCTAAGGGTGAAAGTGAAAGCAGGCACAATGTAACTAGGGTGTTGTAGACTGAATTTTTCTCCTCACTGTCCAGTGATATATGACCATGTGTTAGAAATGACCTTTCAGATAAGTTGAAAGCAATATCAGTAAGGTGAAAATGGGGTTTATCTGTGAGGCAAGAATTTTTTCATATCCTTTTGGTCATAATTCAACTTCAAAAGGTGGTTTGGATCCTTAGTTATACTGGGTAATTGGTGGTGTGTAGAAAAAATTATAAATACCAGATGTGTGGTTGGTTTTTAGTCCTATTGAATTTTGGTTGAATGTACATTTACACAAACAAACATAACAGTTCATGGAAGAACACTCCTGTTTGATTGCTAGCAAACCTGCAGAGTGATTTTGACTCCTGGAAACTTTCACTCTAGCCCAAAACTAGCTAAATTGCCTGGTTTGGAGGGGGAGACAACTCAGGCATTGTTTTCAGTATATAGTCTCTTCTGCAGGAATGACTTAGGTACTCTGCAATAGCATTTGTCACCAAGACCATGGAAAACTTTTTGGCTTTTTTAATTTAGTAGCATTGTCATACCATATGAGACTGAGCAATATCATCCTAGCAGTGAGCAGAAAATTAAGAACATGTTTGTAGTACCACAGGCTTTCTAGGCTGATTTATCTCTGCACTACAAGTTCTTTTTGCTAGCGTGTACCAGAGTAAAGTGAATTTAGCTGACTGGCTACTGCAGTAAACATTGCCAGATGCCAGATGCTCTGGTGCTATTGACACCATTCTGATCCTCAGTGTTTTGTCCCATATTGTCTTGAAGTTAGGAAACAGTGTCATTGTTTGGAGTATGTCAGCTGGCAGCTTGACTTGTACGTGCTGCCCAGACTACTTCCAAGTCACTCACTCAGCAGGATGCTGGAAGGTAGCTCACTGCTACAGCCAGGCCAAGATGCCAGAAACTGTTACAAAGTGACAGTTCTCAATCTGGAGTAATTTAAAGCTGAAAAGATGCATGAAGTTTCATGAAAAAGGAGGGCAAATTGAAAGGATCCTTAAGGTTATCCCAAATTGGATTTACATGTGAATTCCCTATTAAGTTGTGCATTGAGACAAGGCAAGACATTGTTCTTCAGTAGTTGTCAAAAAAATAGTAAAGGAGCTAAAACTAGTTAAAATAAACCCCAGATCCTCAAGGGCAAAATTGATTTTGAAGATAATGTTCCCACTCTTCTAAAAGAAGACTACCAAGAAATTAAGGCATTTCATTTAGCCTGAAAAACAGGAATGGACTTGTGACATTCCAGTATGAGTTATCATTCTTGAACCTCAGGCTGAAAAATTAATGACTGCATTCTCTTCCTGAATTTAACTTGACACATTGCACATAATTCTAATTTTTTTTATGTTTACATTTCTGACTTTTTAATTTAAGCATAAAGGGTTACTTGGCATTTTTGTGAAGTCTGTTAAAGAATTCTCAAGTTTTTTATTTAGCTCACCCTCTGATCTTTTACTGTTGAGGACTATAAAAAAGTGGATTTAAAATAATATAATCCATCTATCTGATGGAATTCATTTTAGACCCTAAATGTGTTCACAAGACTGATATCTCAAGCTGAAGATCTCTCTTTCTGAATATAAAGTATTCTCTGTGTATTCCAAAGCAATTGTAGATGTAGAAATACAGAGGTTGTCACGTTTTTAGGACAAGAGTGACAAGTTGGCAGATCTTTATCAGTTAAAGGGCAGGAAGAACCAGGGTCCCTGTGCAGCAATGGTTTTTTATTGTGTGGCTATTTGCATCTGTGCAATTTGCTTAACCTTATAGAGATCTGCTTTGTCTTTTTGCTTTTTATTTTCTATAACCAACATTTTTACAGCTCTAGAAGCTTATAATATTTGTGAAGGAAACTGTTGAAAGTGTAAACAAGTATACTAAAACTGTTTGTTTTCAGAGCTATTTGATATGGGATGGGGATGAGCTGATGTCCCAGAAGGACTTTTTATGTATGTATGACATACATTACATTCTTCTGGCTTGTTTCTTCAACGTCACTGGTCTCACATTAATGCAGGGACATATGATTACAAGAATTTTGTCTTAAGTCAGAACAAAAGCCTGCAAATGTTCAGTCATTTGTGTTCCGTGAGTGTCTTATTCTATCTTTTCCTCTAGCAACATATGTAACAAGTTTTGCATTTCTTTAGGTCTGTTTATTTGTTTGCTTTGTAGTTTTTTATGTTTTGCTTGGTTTTCATTTAACAATTTCTTTTGTTTTTAATCTCTTTTTTGAGTAATCAAGAATTTTTATGTTATTTGGGATAATTCAAAAGGCAGCTAACAACTTATACTATCATTGGCACAAATTTTTACCCATGCATTTCAGATGCTCACAAAACACAGCAGCAAATAGGAACCTAGATAGAAACCTAACATGACACGAGGTGGCTGTTTTTAAAGCATGAATGCAGAAGAGGGAACGTGTTTTTTCCACACTGAAAGTAATAACAGATATTTTCATGATGAACAACTGTAGCTGCAGTAACACTAGCTGCAATGAAAAATTACAAGGATTTTCATTTCTCATATTGCAAATAACGGTTTGATCTCAAGCTGAAGTCAAGTTATAAATTTCCCTCCATGGTGTATTATTGTCCAATGGAATTTTGTATACCCTCTTGAAGCATTTGGCTTTGGCCACTATTTGGGATTAGGAGGATGTGCTGGATGGATCGTTGCTCCGTTCTGAAATGGCAATTCTGTATTCTTTTTCTTAAGGAAGGGAAATCATGGGTAATGTTTAATGGGGCAGAAAGAAAGAATTAATGCTCTTGAAAATTATTTGTTCAGGATCTTATTTTCCTACTTGTTGCCCACCTCCTACTTTCCTGAAATTCTCACTAATGGGTTTCTGGTAAAGCAAAGTGAGATCCTGTTGTTTTGTTCAGGCAGAGTGGAGGGAAGAATCACCCTCGATTAAATGGAGATCACAACAAAAAAAGCTCATCTGCTTCTAAGAAGACTATTTTATTTTGGCAAGAGAGACATAAGAAGACTGAGAAGTCTACTGAACAACTGGATAGTACTAAACCAATACTTGATACAGGAAAAAGATGTTAGATAGCTCAAAAAAACACAAAATGGGAGAGCAGATCAGTGTGTCACATATCCTTCCATTCTCTCAGCTAAAATACTGATGGAAGGAATAGTCTGGCTCATATGAAGGAGAAAAACTCAAGACTCATGATGCTGACCAAGTCTGACTTACATGCAACTGATCCATACAGTCTACAAACCTTTCCTTGATTTATTCATATCAAAGTTTGCAGATGCAGCAAGTGAAATCTGCTTCAGTGAAGTGAAAGTGCATGCATGGATGTTTTTATGCCTCTTCTGGGGAGAAGCTGAATAACTCTCAGAAAATAAAACCTCAGCTCAGACAGTACTATTTTCAGTGGTACATAACATGACCTCTAAATAAAGAGTAGGCTCATTTTAACAAAAGCAAAATAAGGTATTATTTTCATAGTTGCCCAGAGTCTGCTTGGCCTCTCAACTAAATTCCTTAGCTGTAAGACAGCTCTGAAAGAGTTCAATAGTTAATGTGACACTCAGTCAAAGTCAATAAATAAGATATGCAGAGAGGAGCTTTTGTTTGACACTGCATCTGCAGTGCATTTTCACCATGGCTCCTTTGCTACATCTCAATTGGTCCTAGTCTAGGGGAGATCTCATTATCTCACTTCCAACCAGGAAACTGGGCCAAACTCCCTTACCTTCCCTGCAACAAGCAGCACACTAGTGCCATCTTCTGAAACACCTTTTACCATAGGAGTGAAGTCCACCTAATCAGCTGCAGATATGGAAATCAGTGAGAGCAGAGATCGTATTCCCATAACCCCAACCCTCTCAGAAACCTCACCTTGTGTGAAAAGCTCAGCAGCATTGCAATACTTGGCAGTCTCTACATTTGGCAGGAAAAATTTCAGTAATATCTCTCTACAATTCCTGAAACAGTGTTGGTGGACTTAAAATTTATCCTGTGGCAACTAGCATTTTGCAGGTGCAACCAAATGCTGAGTGTCTCAGTTTGTACTGACCCCACTACCTGCTTGCTGCAATAAGTAGACCATGGATACATGAAAAGAAATTGGGAGTTGCACTGAGGCTTTTGACTTCTGGAAGTCAATTTCCAGTCATTTTGCCTGTAAAGTATCATGAAAAATTATTTGAAAAAAAAAACAAAAACCCAAACCAAAACCCAGAACCAAATCAAACAGGAACAGACAGTATAGGATTTGTTCCACAGCACACTTGGGTCCATAGTGAGGGACTGTGTCATAATTATCTCTAGAACAAGGTACAAATTGATATTAGCTTTTATAAGCTTCATTGTTCATTAATATATATACCTCCTCTATTTAAACCAGAGCCCAAAACTAATGCATGGTGAGGAAGAATTGCAACTCCAAATTGTGTATTACACAATTTTCAGCACAAGTTTATTTTGAAAGAGCTAAAAGGAATTTCCTTTTTGTTCCTTGGTCTTTTGCATTGCCTGCAATAACAACATTATCCGTCTAAACTAAGGTCCAGTTCTATTTCTCATGAAATAATTGTTCCTGATTTTCATGTTCCATTTTCTTAAATACTTGATACTTATTTATGGCACACTGGCATATTTAGCTGTTTTCATTAAAATAGACTTTATTGAATATATTCATGCCATTCAGCAATGCCTTATTTCAGCTTCCTCATTGCATGTGCTTCTTTTCAGCAAGTAAGCTGTGTAATACAATTCTGATCCTACATAATCAGTGTGATTTTTAATATCATCCACTTGTATTCTCCTGGGAAAACTAAGTTCTCCTAATAAGTAATGTCACCACTATGCAGAAGGACTGAAATATTTAGAGCAAAATGAAATTTTGCAATTTAGATTGAGTCATAGTTAAGGAAGGTCATTTTGTTGATTTTCATCTGGGAACAGAAGAATCTCAAACAGTGAAGACTTAGTTGTTAAATTAGTTTTGAAAATCATCAGCAGCTTTGGTTCTTTGCAGAAGTACTCATTTCACTGTATTATAGCACAGTCCCAGATACATGTATCAGATGGTTCAGAAAAATACAAAAATGTTTGCTCTAAAAATATTTGTAATCTGTCAGTTATGGTAAATAGGAGCATTTTGGGCTTCTTTCTCTGAGTTTCTGCATATGGAAAAATCTGCTCATATCAGTCCCTCAATCTCTCATTCCCAATAAGAGTGGGTCAGAAGAGAGCAAAATCTTATCTCACTTGCTGAAGTTTAGATTCCTATAATATAGCTCATTTTGCTTAGAAATACATCATATGATTATACACCTAGGGTAATTTTAGATTGGACTACTGGCTGCTACTAAAAACAGTAGGGTTACTTTCTTTTATATGTGTTTATAGCTTCTCATGGCTGTATGATATCTTTTTTCTTGCATAGGACTTTGTGGCTGAGATGTTTGCATCCAACTTAGCTGTCATATTTCTGCAGAATGCTCTAAGTTGTCAAGAATGGAGTGTCTGTCTCTGCAGATATTCAGAATTCACCAGGACACTTTCCTGTGCAGCCTGCACTAGGTGAGCCTGTTCTGGCAGGGGTGTTGGACTAGATGTTCTTCAGAAATCCCTTCCACTCCCTATCATTCTGTGATTTTATGACTGCAGGTTTCACTTCAGTGAGTCCATTGCATGAAGGAATAACTCTTCTGGGGGAAATGGTTTAGTTTTCCATTGCACCAGCTCAGTGTATTTATTTATATTAGAGCTGTATGACTCTTAGGTTGAGTTAAAGGGAGAAACTGGACATAGATAGGATTTGAGACTCAAGCTCTTCTTATTAAAAGCATCATGAAATTGCATTGTATTTGCTGTCTAGCTCACTTGATCAGCGGTAGACATTTTTACAAATCTGAAATAATATGCTCCTGCCTCTCTTGATTGGGTGTCTTGACATCAATTTGTTGTACTAAATACTTAAAATTTAGTTCAGTTTTGTGCACACTGATCATTTTGTTATTTTATTTTTAATTTGCAGCTAAAAGAGAGTTGTAAAAATGACCATTTGCAAATAAATAATTCCCTTGTTAATCTAAAAACCAATATTGCTGAGCTGTGTAATTTTATCATCCCACTGTATGGATTGTTTCTTGGTTACTTGGTTTTCTTTCAGTTAGAGTTGCTGGATACTATATTAACTCAGAGTTCAAGGTAAATTAATAAAGCTTGAGTAGTTTTCTGCATAGTAGCAAGTACTGACATGAATTTACCAACGGTTGCATTTCTTTTATTCCAGTAGCTTTTCTTTGACTTCTTAAGAATTACTTGAATGGCATGGATCTTGAGGAGATAAGGAGAGAAAAAAAGAGCCTTACAGGCATTTTCACTTGACAAAAACAAATGTTCTTCTACATTTTATTTAATTCAAATACATTCTCTGTTTCATAGCCACAAGAGTATATTACAAAGATGAAGAGATGTACTGATAGTTTGTTTTTTAATTGTTTATATAGAAGAGTGAAGTCTCGGATGCAAATGGGACACTTTATAATAGCTTAGATGATCTCATCTGACCTGCCATTTCTCCATTCAGTTCAACATGTCTGGCTAGAAGAACTTGTGGATTGATAGAGATCCTCTGGCTGAAAAATAAGAGCTGCAATATCCAGAGGTTCATAATCCAGAGGGTCTTCTCTGACTAATTTATTAGCATTTTAAACTGTGCTCCACAGAGGCTTCCTAAAGACTGCTGGTTCGATAGACTAGTCTAGGGCTAAAGGCAAGTCATAAAGGGTACCTTTCTGTGAACTTTATTTGCGGCAGTTTGTGGAGGGAGCATCTCAGTGACATATGCTTAAGTTTCAGTCCAGTTGGGGAAAAAAAAGGAAAAAATAAAAAGGCATTCACAGTATGTTTTACACAGTAGTTATTCACTGGCTCATCAAAACAGACCAGGCTGTGTCTGTTATCTCCTGTTGCCTTGTTCCATCAGTTCCTAACAAAAAATTCCCTCTGCTTGAAGGCTGAAGATATAAAAAAAGAAGCAGTGAAACAGCAGTGCAACCATGGCTCATATTTTCTGTCTTTTCTTTTCTTGCTAGAAAAGAAATTATTTTAGTGTAATGTTTTATTTTCCAGCAGCAAATTAAATTGCACCTGAAAATTCTATTTATTTTGTTGTGTAAATTACGTGGATTTTATGTGACTCTTCACTCAACTATTCATAAAGTAAATATTAGCAATAACCATTATACCTCCCAAAGGAGAGTAATGGATATTTATTTGTTTGCAGAAGTGTTTACATCCTATGAGGTAATTTCTGAAGAGCTAATGTAGGCAGATCTGTGTAGCAGCAGCCAGGGATGGTATGAAACTGGAGAGACAAGAAAGGTATAATTTTACAATTCATGTCTCCATTAAAGCAGAGTGTGATAAAAAGACCTTTGAACTGGTCTTTCACTCTCCATTGCTTTCATGGATATAGGATAATCATAGAATGCTTTGGGCTGGAAGGGACCTTAAACCAACCCCCCTGCCATAGGCAGGGACACCTCCCACTAGACCAGGTTATTCTGCACCTCATCCATGTCCAGCCTGACCTTAAACCTCTCCAGGGAGGGAGCATCCATGACCTCTCTGGTTCATGTTCCAGTTCTTTCTTCTATCCAGCCTAAATCTTCCCTCTTCCAATTTGCATCCATTACTTCTAGTCCTCCCACCCTNTTTGCTGGCCAGGTGATGCAGCCCAGGACTGGGTTTGCCTTCTTGGCTGCAAGTGCACACTGCTGGCTCATGGTGAGTTTCTCATCTACTGATACCCCTAAATCCTTGTTTCCAGGACTCCACTCACTTCAGCTTGGCCTTCACACTGGGTGATTTCACTTTAGTATATTCACTGAGTGATAATCTCTTTATCATATTCTCTTCAGCATCGACCCAGCTCTTCCACCCTCTCAACACAGGTCATGTGCCTGATCTTTCTCACCATCTACTTGAATTTCTCCCTCCACATCCATGCTGAACTTATGAGCCCAAAACTGGACCTGTACTTCAGGTGGAGTTTCACAGGCACCCATCACCCATACAGATAAAAAGTAGGCCTCATCTGAAGGACCTACTCTTCCTCAGGTAGATGAGGCTTCACTTTGCCTCTGGAAAGAATACTCTGCAAAACTGCCAGGAGCACTGTAAAAAGGAAATATGAATCTAAAATTCTGTGTATGTCAGTGTACCTTTTTTCTTGCAAAACTTTGTAACACTTCACCTGTACAACCTTGTTTACTGTGCACTTACAAAAGTGATTTGCAGACTCGCTGCTTACTTGTTATATGCAATATTTATTTATTAGTGCTTTGATTTATAGTGCTTCTAGAAGAAAGCACATTTCCCAAGCTCTAAGATTTTTTGCTGTAAATTAAACATAAAGTGACATAAGAATGGACCAGTTATTGCTCCTTCCAAAAACAAAAAGATAGAAGAAAAAAGAAATGAGGCACCCAAAATTTCACAATTGGTGTGTCTTATCTTACATATAATGCAATTAGGACATCAAATATCTCCCACAATTTTTCAGAAGGAGAAAAATTCTGCAGTCTGCTCTGACAACAATCAGAGAAAAGTGCAGATCTTAATGGTGTGTGACTTCTGTGAAATACCTTGTCAAGGCAGGGCCTAAGCTTTAGCTGGTGTTATATACAGCAGTGAGGTACTGAGTAAGCAAACAGGTCCAAAGCCATCTATGTGTTTCTGAATGACATCTGCAGTTCCTGTCATGGATGCAGGTCTTATCTATCACAACATGCTTGGTTGGATTTTTAGTTCTAAAGGCTAAAACCCCTACTTATCAATAGAAAAGCATAAACTCTTACTGCTATGACCTGGAAGACATAGATTGTTGACACAGGTTCCTGCAGGTGTGTGGCACATAGTATATGCAGGAAGCTGGGAAAATATATTGAACACCAAGAGAATAGGTTTACCTAGTTAACAAACTGGAGTGTAGAGAAGCTCCTCATTCACATGATATGTGATTAAACTGTGGAAATCTCTGTCACAAAATGCTGTACAGAATACTAGCATTCTCAAGGTGACAATACAATTTAAAAAAAACAAACTAAAGGAATGGGTTTTTAAAAAAAATATTTTATAGTTAATGACTATAAAGTACAATGTAATTTGCTATCCCTAAAAGGTGGACAACTAGAGAGGAAATAATCTTGTGCACACACTCAGTAATTAGTTTTTATCTAGGCATCTGCTGCAAGTTGCTGCTGGAAAAATATCTTTTGGGATGCGCAGACTTTACTCTGATCCAGTGTGTATTGTTTTCTGATTCCTGGGAGAGCCTCATTTCTGGTGCTTTTTCTGAAGTCAAGGTAGAGCACAAAGCTGAAACAGAATCTGAAGCTAGTTTTTGAATTACCCTTTAAAGAGGCTTCTAAAATTAAAGGAGTGAAACACCACAGAAAGTAAACATTTTTTTATCTCTCCTTATATACTGTCTGCTGAAGGAACTGTTACAATCATCTGATCTCAGCACATGGTAATACTAGGCAGACAGCACTGTCCTGGTTTTTAAATTCTGACCTTTTAATGTAGTCAACTACTCAAGATGACAGCTGACTTTTAAAAGTCAGCAGCTCAGATACACTGGTTTTCTATGTACATTATTAAGTTGTTGTTTGAATAAATTTCTAATTGATTTTATAGTGCTCAAGATAAAAAACCCACATAAAAAAAAGAAGCTGGTACCAATAGTACAGTAGTTTCACTTGAGAGTTTTGTAAGTTGTACGGCTCTAAGCATCATTCAGCCTATTCAGGAAGAAAAAAGCTTTTAAATTTTCTCTATGACAGGCTGATATGTAATCCCCAACTGTTTTGCATATAGGACTCTTCAAAACAAGTTCTAATTGCTTTATTTTTAGATAGGAAAAATTTTCCTCTTTGACTTCTTCCTCAAGGAGAGAGGAGTAACTTTGTTTGCTCAGAAATTATAAGAAAAAAACTCTCTAAGCCAAAGAGTGAACTCAGAAAAAATTTGAAATGTTAACATTTCATAATTCCTGGTGACACCAACCTAAGTATTATTGTATAAAAACCTTTGAAAATTTGTAATAATAACATATCATAACTTACAGTCTCAATATAATGAATGCATTCACTAAATCTCAGAGATGTTCAAGTATCATCTTGCCTGAAATGTCTTACAAAAATATAAGCAAATAAAGACGTCAGATTCTCAAAGAAGTGTCACCCATCTTTTGTTTATTGCTAAACCCTAGCAGTTAAATAATAAAGAAAGAAACAACCCGGAAAGGATTCAGGGGCATAATTTGGAAAAAAAACCCCATCAAGTATAAAAAATATAAATACTATATTTTTTCTTTGTTTTCCCTACAGTTCATGAATACAATGTATATATAATTTATCTAAGAAAAGGCAAAGAGGAGATTTGTTCAGTGGCTTCATTGGCAAAGAGAGATTTTTTATTGGAGCAGAATAAACAGAATAAACCAACCATTGCAAGAGCTGATTGGAAACAAAACTAAACACATATATACTAAAAATATGGGACAAAGTTTAAATGGAGAAGATAATTCACCAGGGAAATAGTTTGCCTTCAAGTATGATGATTTTTTAAAATTAAGAAAGGCTGAGTTTCTGAAAGGGATGTGGTGGGTTTTCTTAGGCAAGACAAAGAAAAGTCTAGCAAATAGTTTTGCTGAGATAACCAGCCCCACTAGGTGAGCAGCCAGTGATGCGGCCTGAGGGTTTGCACACCTGTAGCTCAGTATGCAGCTTAGTGTCTGTGAGCCACAGTAATGTGACTGCTAAGTAAAAGCAGAGCTCTGAAGGCTTGAAAGAAAAACAAACCCATAAATAAATCCCCAGGGAAGTGGAGTTTTTAATTACCACTCAAAACAAAGAGATAGGAAGCTGGTGCTATTAAATGCTGGCCGTCTATGAGTGGTACAACACGTGGAAGGGTGTGAGGCTGACAACCCACTTAGACAATTTGGTAGAAATATTTCTGACCTTGTCTGTCTATTGAGCCTAATGCTTGAGGCAAGATGTGGGATGAATGTGTAATTAAAATATGCCACCAGTTAGGGTGTGTATAATAAAAAGGCATGATGAAAATCGAATTATGGACAAAACCACGAACAAGCCACAAGGAGTGATGTGTTGTTTATGATGAGAATTAGAACTTACCATAGATGACTGTAGGGTGCAGGGAAGTGGACACTCATGTGGCTGTACTACCAACTGACCAGCATTCCACCTGTTATTTTCTTTGCTTCCTAAGACACATGTATTTCAGTTACTTTTTTTAAGACTGTCCAGAGATGTTTGTGATGGTTGGGGAAAGTCAAGTATAGAAGAGCAGTTGACATGGGTTTGTTCAGAATCACAAGATCACAGATGAGAGCAGCCAAAAAGCATAGGACTAGAGAAGAAGATGCTGACAGACCTCCCTCTGATAAGAGAATCTATTAATTTATGAAATAATTGTAAAGATTTTCACTGTTAGTTGTCACAGAACTCGCAGTTCAGGGAGATGGGAGAGAAGTAACACTGAGTGAAATCTGTCCAGGATGAAAAGCATCACCTTAATGATTATAAAGTACTAATTACACCTGGAGCAGCATTTTAATAATGATAATTCAGATTATGTTAATCTGCCATTCTATTTAAACATGTTAACTACCTGTTTAAATTGTAGAAGGTCAATGCAGTGTGCAGCTGGCTCTCGATTTTTATTTCTTTATATGCTGGAATTCTTCACAGTCTTGGCTGGAGTCCATTTTCTTTTTCAATCAGCAGTTTACATTTAAAATTCATCCATTAGGTAATAAAAAAAATCCTTAATTAAAAGAGTAATTTATCCTTAATGGCTTCAGGTCCTATAAACTGACAAAGAGTATTGCTTTAACCCATTTATTAAAGTCTGAGTGACACTTTATCTCCCAAGAATGCTAACACGATAGAATCATTGTCAGTTTTGTTTACTCATCACATAGAGGACTCAAGGCCGTGTATAGATGCTGGTGCCTTTTATTACTTAAACACTGATTAAAAGACCTTCTTGGTATATTCTAAAATGTTGTTTGAGAGTGGCTTGATTAACACTCTTTCTGATAATGGCCAGTTTAAGAGTTAATACTTTAAAGGACTACTTTTGGTGCATTAACTGAGGTTCAAGATGTTGTTTCAGACAAGTTGAGGGAAGAATGAGAGCAAAAAAGGTACTCTGGCTCCACAAGCCTGTTTTTTTTACAAATCTAAAGGATTTTAAAATTGCTCTGAAGGATGGACTATAAGTATACTAAAATTAGCTGGATTTTAAATAGCATGGTCTGATCTTATTACTTTCATGTCCAGGGTTAGTGCTTTCAGTGACATGTGAATAATGCACTAGTCTTGCAAAGTAGGGTGGGGAGGAAATAGGGAAGGCAAAGGAGGGAATAAATTTGGCTCACAGCCATGCGTCATAATTGCTCTGTAAACTGACAAGAACCCTTTCTACAATGCTTCAAGCAAGTTACAATGAAGCTGATTTAGTATATTTTCAGATATTAATCACCCAGAATGGGAGAACTGAGCAATTTTAATGGTTGCTGGTGATTTTTATTGCCAATTGCTGTTTATTTCAGTTTCATAGAAAGGATTCCAGTGACACTCACACTTAGAGAAAAACCTATGTGTTACATAGATCACATAACAACATGATCAGTTAGGAAACAGCAGTTCAAGATGAGTTTACAAAATTAGTAACTGGTTCTAGAACTTCTCATCTAGAACTTCTCATCTGAATTTAAATGTAAGATATTGTACGTTACCATTACAACTGGTAATTTAGTAAAGCTAAACAGTTTTCTAGTAAAGCTAGAAAAGCTTTACTAGAAAATTTAGTAAAGCTTCAACAGTTTTCTTTATTGTGCATTGGACCCTGTCAGTGTCTGGGAGAAAAAGAGAGAGTGAGCAAACAGAATAGAGATTTGCTGGAAAATTTCCTTCATTGACAGAGGGCATAAAAATGTTGATGAAGCTATAAGCAAGTTTGATTTGTGATGCTGTAAAATCAACTTCTTCTCTTGGGCTGTTTTGAAGTTCAAGATTCTTTGGTGTTTCACCAAGTTGTCCTGGTTAAAATATTCCAGTAAGTTCTGGGACTGGTGTGCTTCAAATTATGTCAGGTGATACACTATAAACCTGGAAACAAAATGTTTTCTACAGTTAACTAATAGCTGTGAAATTTAAACTTGCTGACTTTTAAGTGTTCTTTTCACTGCAAAGTATGCACTTTATCAAATAGTCTCACTTTGAGGGAATACTTACAGGATCTCCCTCAGAGAAAGGCTTCCAGAAGGAAAGGATTTTTCTAACATTAAATGATATCAAATTGAACTGACTCTCAAAGCCTGATCAAAAATGAACAAGCACTGAGTGGAGATAAGATAATTTTTTAATGTATTTTAGCTCTTTATTCATAGGTTTTCATGCCTTTCTTGAAACTAAATTTACATATAAAAGAACTCCATCCCCTTCACATGGAAAGCAGAGACATGTAAATGCAGCTTCATTTCCAATAGACCTGACCCAAAAGTTCTATGTTCTAAAAAGGAGCAGTTATTTCAGCTGAAAACAGGAAATAGAAGCTATCTCTTCAACAGTGCATGTCTGATCTTCTGTAATATCCCTCCCACTCTTGTCTCACTGTGCTCACCCAATGAATAGCACTGTTAGCATAAGTAGTGAAGCCTTAGCTGCAGACTGCTGAGCAACCTTGCTCTCTCCTTGAGCCTGACAACAGGGTGGTAAACAAGTAAAGTTATGAAAATGAAGCACACCTTATCCGGGAACTGAGGTAGTACTGCCCAGCGTGGAATGATCCCGTTAACCATTTAACTGCCAGCTCGATACATGTTGCTAGCCTCAGTTATCCAATCATAAGGTTGTTTATGTTATGTACTCTCTATATAAACTGTGTGAAACTAGCAATAAAGGAGAATGATCATACTCAAATTGAGGTTGCATCATTACTCCGGGTCCGTCCCCCACTCCTGCAAGGAATAATTTGATTTATTGTCACATATATATGAAATAGAATCATAGAATCATAGAATAGTTTGGATTGGAAGGGACCTTAAAGATCATCGAGTTCCAACCCCCCTGCCATAGGCAGGGACACCTCCCACTAGACCAGGCTGCCCAGTGCCCTGTCCAGCCTAGTCTTGAACACCTCCAGAGAGGGGGCATCCACAACCCCATATTCAAATACCCCACCTAAATTGTGCTGTCTACAGATTGAGTGTTTTGACTGTCACTCACTGAACACTAGTTAACTGAAAAATCCCCAAAATAATATTCAAGATAGGTGAGATGAATCATGACCTGAATAACTCACTCTATTAAATGCAGAAGGGATCCAGACAATAACTGAAATGAGATGCAAGTTTTAGATTTGCCAATAAGAATCCCACCGTTGTGAGAAAAATCCCAAACAATCTCAAGCAAATGGGGAAAATATCTTCCCAGAGACTGTGAGATATGCAGAAAACTTCTACTTTCACAGCAGCCAGATCCTGAAAATGTGCAGATGAAGACATGTATACGTCTTTGGTTGAGGGTCTAGGATGTTTCTGGAAAGGAGGTGCAGAAATTCGAATCAGCCAGAGGCAGGAGGGTACTTAGGGAGAGATGATGCTCCCTGGCTCCTCCTGATTCCTGTGCTTGAACACGTAGCTCAGAGCAGGAGGATCTATCATCTCTCAGACCATGCTGTGTCCCAGGCTGAACACTAAGCAGTGGCATACACACTACCTAGTTTAAAAGCAGCAGGAGAGCCTTTACACAGCAGTGCACTCTGCAGGGTAGGTGTACTCCGTGGCACTCCACGCATTAATGTTCTTCAAGGAAACAGGATCATCAGAGTCCCCCGCAGAGGAGCAATCAAGCATACAACAGTCAAGGTGGGTCCAAAGGGGAGAATATGTAAGATCTGCAGCTATTTCACCAGCTGAATCTGGTAATACACCTCTTACCTATCCCACAGGAGGCAAAACAGCAATGTTTTGCTGGGCTATGATAACAAAAAAAANCATTAATGTTCTTCAAGGAAACAGGATCATCAGAGTCCCCCGCAGAGGAGCAATCAAGCATACAACAGTCAAGGTGGGTCCAAAGGGGAGAATATGTAAGATCTGCAGCTATTTCACCAGCTGAATCTGGTAATACACCTCTTACCTATCCCACAGGAGGCAAAACAGCAATGTTTTGCTGGGCTATGATAACAAAAAAATATTTCAGAGCTGGAATTGATTTTTAGATTATCAGCAAATCTAGTTCACTGTACAGTACACTGTAGCTTGAATCCTTGTTTCCTTCTCTTCTTGAACTTAGTTTGAGATATTCTGTTTTTCTACAGGATAAGATTTCCAATGTGATAGAATAATAGAATAATAGAACACCTCCAAAGAGGGGGCATCCACAACCTCTCTGGGCAACCTGTTCCAGTGTTTCACCACCCTCACTGTAAAGAATTTCTTTCTTATGTCAAGCCTGTATCTAACCCCTTCCAATTTACATCCATTATTTCTGGTCCCCCCATCAGATATCTTATTAAAAAGTCTTACCACTGCTTTTCTTAGGACCCCCTCAGGTACTGCTAAGTTACTATGAGGTCCCCCCTGAGCCTTCTCTTCACCAAGCTGAACAACCCCAACTCCTTCAGCCCATCTTTGTAGGGCAGTTGCTCCAACCCTTTGACCATCTTCATGGCCCTCCCCTGGACCCGCTCCAACAGCTCAATGTCCATCTTATGTTGAAGGCTCCAGAACTGGATGCAATACTCCACGTGAGGTCTCACCAGAGCTGAGTAGAGGGGCA
>VZTY01010001.1:36637-48686 GCA_013400935.1 Turnix velox
ACCTCCCACTCCATCAGTCCGCTCAGTGCCTGGTCCAGCCTGGCCTTAAACAAATGAGCAACCCTTGCTTCTAAACTAAAAGAGGAAGGAAAAAAAAAAAAAATCGCAATTTTCCCCATTTTAACTCTTTCCTTTCTCCCAAGAACCTCCCTCTCTCCCTGGGGTGGGACCCGGCGGTGAATGATCCTTCCCGGCATCCCCCGCGCCTCTGCCGCCGCCGCCCCGCCGCGGCTCGCCCGGCCCCGCCGCCATGGCCTTCACCTTCGCCGCCTTCTGCTACATGCTGGCCCTGCTGCTCACCGCCGCGCTCATCTTCTTCGCCATCTGGCATGTGAGTTCACCGTGGGCTTGAGGGAGGACCGGTGGCTCCTGCGGCGATGAGGGGTCGGGGTGTGGGACGGTTCCGCTGAGGGGATGGGAGCCTCGCGGCCCTGAGGGAAGATGGAGCGTCCGGTCGCCGCCGCTGCGGGCCTGAGGTGGAGAAGGTCCGGTCGGCCTCGCGTCCCGTGAGGGGAGAAGCGGGGCCTGGTCGCCCCGCAGCCATGAGGGGTAGGGAGGCGGCCCTGAGGGAAGACGGAGCGTTCGGTCGTCGCTGCGTCCGGTGAGGGGAGAAACAGGGCCCGGTCGCCCCTCAGCCGTGAAGGCTGGGTGGGAAGGCAGCACTGAGGGAAGAATAAGGGGTTCTGTAGCTTGCGAGGCGCTGAAGAGAACCGGGAGGAGCCCGGTGGCCCTGAGGTGGAGGGCCCGGTAGCCATGAGGGATGGGAGGGCGGCCGTGAGGAAAGATGGGGCGTCCGGTCGCCACCGCGGTCCGTGAGGGGAGAAACAGGGCCCGGTCGCCCCTCAGCCGTGAAGGGTGGGTGGGAAGGCGGACCTGAGGAAGATCCGGTAGCCTCCATGGCCCTGAAGAGGACCGGGAGGGGCCCGGTCGCCCCCACGTCCCGTGAGGGGAGAAGCGGGGCCCGGTCTCCCCGTAGCCATGAGGGGTGGGTAGGAAGGGGAACCTGGGGGAAGAATTGGGGATCCGGTAGCCTCCGTGGCCCTGAGGAGGACCGGGAGGAGCCCGGTCGCCCCCGTGGTCGTGAGGTGTAGAGGTTGCTCAGAGCCTCAGCAAGCCTACCCTTACTTTCCTTCTCTTGGAAGTGTTGGAGAAATCGAGCAGCAATTGAGTGGACAAAGTGAATTTTTGAGCCCTGGCACAAGACAGGGATGTCTCCATCCCTGGGGACATCCAAATGCAGGCATGCTGAGGCTCTGAGCAACCTCATCTAGTGCAGGATGTTGGACTTGGTGGCCTTTGAAGGTCCCTTCCAACCCNGTGGAGGGCCCGGTAGCCATGAGGGATGGGAGGGCGGCCGTGAGGAAAGATGGGGCGTCCGGTCGCCACCGCGGTCCGTGAGGGGAGAAACAGGGCCCGGTCGCCCCTCAGCCGTGAAGGGTGGGTGGGAAGGCGGACCTGAGGAAGATCCGGTAGCCTCCATGGCCCTGAAGAGGACCGGGAGGGGCCCGGTCGCCCCCACGTCCCGTGAGGGGAGAAGCGGGGCCCGGTCTCCCCGTAGCCATGAGGGGTGGGTAGGAAGGGGAACCTGGGGGAAGAATTGGGGATCCGGTAGCCTCCGTGGCCCTGAGGAGGACCGGGAGGAGCCCGGTCGCCCCCGTGGTCGTGAGGTGTAGAGGTTGCTCAGAGCCTCAGCAAGCCTACCCTTACTTTCCTTCTCTTGGAAGTGTTGGAGAAATCGAGCAGCAATTGAGTGGACAAAGTGAATTTTTGAGTCCTGGCACAAGACAGGGATGTCTCCATCCCTGGGGACATCCAAATGCAGGCATGCTGAGGCTCTGAGCAACCTCATCTAGTGCAGGATGTTGGACTTGGTGGCCTTTGAAGGTCCCTTCCAACCCGATGATCCCGTGAAGACCCGTCCATTTTGTTAAATGAGAGCATCCCTGATCAAAAAAAATGAGAGATAAGAAAGAGTTTGATCTTAAATCAGTTTGGTAGCTTGTTGGAGAGGATTAATTATTAAAGTTTTGCACTCTTTTCATACTCGGGCTCAGTTTTTGAGATTAAAAAAAGAAAATTTTCATTTTTTGGAAGAGTTTTCTGGCTTCAACCTGCCGTGGATCAGCCGAGTGATGCTGCTCTAGCAGAGGATGTTGTTCTTGGCACTGTTTCAAGCTTCGTTCTTATGCTTAACAAAAGCTGTTCTGTCACGAAGCCTGTGAGCATTTGGGGGCTTATACTTAATATAGATTGATCTCATACCAGTAATAAGTTGCTCTGTCTTCAGACTTTTTTTAGAGTTTGGTGTGAAATGTGTTACTTTGGTTGGGTTTAATGAGATTTCGTTATTTTTATGGCATGTTAAGTTCCAGTATGGGATTTTTTTTTTTTTAAACAGATGATCCATTTGGGCATACATGGGGATTAGTATTTATTATGAGAGTAATGATCCAAAACACCTGTCTGCTTTTAAGACTTATTTTGCTTTTTTTCTTCAGCTGTGACCCCTGTGTCAGGTTCCTTGCTGGGGACCACAAGAATCACATGTGACGTTTGGGGTTGGTGCAGGGAGCTCTTGATATTTTGCCAGTGGGGTTAACTGCTGAAGGGATGTTAGAAATGAGTTGCTGGTGAGGAGTTAAAAGCAGAGTGTGGGCAGTGAATGCTTGGAGTAATTTTTGCTTTCTTGTTTATACAACCTGTGACAAACATCTTACCTGTGGGATTGTGACACTAGTACAGCAGAAATGATGTTCCTGACTAAGGTGGCAGCACTTGAACCTTGTGGCTCTGTATCAAAATGTTAATTTTCATGAATAAAATACGTTGGGTAGAATAATCCAAAGAATTTCCATCTTTTTTTTTTCCTAGATTATAGCATTTGATGAACTGAAGACTGATTACAAGAACCCCATAGACCAGTGTAATACACTCAATCCTGTAAGTTGCATGCTAAAATGTTTTTCTTTTTTAATAGATAAATGTAAAATGACTTGGCTTGACTTTATCTTGATCTGCTCTAACTGGGCAATAAAGTGGACAAAACCTAGCTGTTTGAGATGAGTTCTAGGGGAATTTCTTCCTCTGATTTCTTTAGTTTGCAAGTAGAATATTCTGACTGTTATTAATCTGCTGGTGATCTTGTCAGCTGTCGTACTAACATTCTTTCAATCTGCTTTCTACATTTTTCGGCTCAAAGACAGTTGAAAAGGTCAAAAAGATTAAAAGAGTCAAAATTGCATTGAAGGTGTGTACTGCTTTTTCAGTTTCATGTTTTTAAATGCTACTTTTCCTTTTGTTTTGTTAGGAACATTTGTAATACTACTAAGCTGTTCCATTTATAGTCTGCCTGTCCATCTGCTTGTTACATGTTTGTTGGGGTTTATTAACAACCCTCATGGATTTCCATATTCTGTGCAGAATTTTTGCTTGCTTACCCAACAAAGTGGGGAAAACTGTTACATGCCTGGGAATGGCCATAGCTGAAGCAAATTCTGATAGAAATACATGGTAGTTTTCAAGCAACTTTTATTGAACGCTGTCATGATGGGAGAGGAGTTGTTTTGTAAATATCAACTGAGTAAATTCAAGTCTTGCTTGAGGATTTAGGTGAGAACAGTGTGAGGGCTGGAGCCACCTCTGCTGTGAGGATGGGCTGAAAGAGATGGGGCTGTTAAGGCTGGAGAAGAGAAGGACCCCAAGGAGACCTTCTGGGGACCTCCCAGTGCCTGAAGGGGCTCCAGGAAAGCTGGGGAGGGGCTGTTTGCCAAGGCATAGACAGAAAGGAATGAGGGGCAGTGGCTTGAAACTAGAGCAGGGCAGGGTTAGGTGAGACATGAGGAGGAAGTTCTTCCCCATGAGGGTGGTGAGACACTGGAAGAGGTTGAGCAGAGAGGTGTTGGAGGTCCCATCATCCAAGGCCAGATTTGCTGAGGCTCTGAGCAACCTGATCTAGTGAAGGATGTCCCTGCTCATTGCAGGGGGTTGGACTAGATGGTCTTTGAAGGTCTCCTCTAACTCAATGCATTCTTATGATCTTTTCTTTGTTTTATATGGCTGTAAATCACCCACCTCTTGGATGCAACTCTGCCACTCCTTGGTTTGTGAAAAGACTTTGAGACAAACCATTGATTTGCCTCTAAAAACATTCCTCTGGCAAAAGGAGCACTTGCTAAAGAATGTCTAGTTTGATACAGGAAGAGTTTCATGCATTTCTTGTAGTTTCTGTTGTTCTCAGGCTGAGAGTGAATCACAGAATCGGGGATTGGAAAGGACCTGGAGACATCATCTAGTCTCATCCCTCTGCTGGAGCAGGAACACCTGAATCAGGTCCCACAGAAAGGTGTCCAGGTGGGCTTTGAATGTCTCCAGAGAAGGAGACCCCACACCCTCTCTGGGCAGCCTGGGACACTCATCTCTCACTTTCACAAAGATTTTTCTTCTACTTCTGTGGAACCTCCAGTGTTCCAGCTTGCACCCATTGCCCCTTGTCCTATCACTGGAGATCACCGAGAAGTTCCTGGCTCCATCACACTCACCCTTTTTCATGTTTATCAACATGACTGAGGTCACCCCTCAGTCACCTCCAAGCTCAAGAGCCCCAGCTCCAGCATGCAGTGGGGCATGACCTGGACTGTAACTTTATTGTGTTTTGAAGAGCTAAGTAAGTTTTGCAAGTTATATATTAATTTAGAGCATCAGGATTGAAAATTAAAAATTAGAATGGAGGGAGATGTGTGGCAGACAAATGGTGCATCCACTGAGAGCCATCATTATAGTGTGAGAATGGGGAGGAGGAGGAGGAAGAGAAGGAAGGGAGACAGAGGACTCCATCCCAGAGGGTGAGGTTTGCTGCTCCATGGCTGTGCATCCGACAGTTTCCCTCGCTTAGTCTGTTATTCAACCATCTCTGCTGCAGTTTGGGGGGGAGGCAAACCCTCATGACAGCAATGCGTTTTGGTCTTACTGCAACCTTTGAAGTAGCATAAACGTGCATGTCTAACCCTAATATTAATTAACCTTCTGTTAACCCACATGCATGGAGTGTTTATTTATACGATAGATTTGGGAATTGAAAACATTAAATAATTTCAATTTGCAATTCTGGTGACAGTAGATAAGCCACAGAATCACAGAATATCAGGGATTGGAAGGGACCTCAAGAGATCATATTGCTGGAGCAGGAACACCTAGACCAGGTCACACAGGAGCACATCTAGATGGGTTTTGAAGGTCTCCAGATAAGGAAGACTCCACAACCTCTATGGGCATCCTGTTCCAGTGTTCTGTCACCCTCAAAAATTGAAGTTAAGATTTTGAGGGGATCTGGTCAAAGGGTGCTGGACAAACAATATCAAAGCCTTGTTTTTCTGTTCAAGGAATCAAAAAATCCTGGTAGGAATTGAGAAGCCTTAGTAAAAGGATTATCCCAAAGTAGCAACTGCTTAGTACACTCTTCCTCCTTCTTTCCGGCTCCTGGTATACCACTATCTCTTCTCAGCAACAAGGTTTTTTCCTCCCTCACTTCCCTGATAAAGATTATGATGGGATATGATTTGAAGGCAGCCAGGGAGGATAAAGTGTGTTACAAGTTTGAAAGACTCAGGTATTCTGTGCTGTGGGAGTAGAGTATAATAAACAAGAGAGAGGAAAAATATATTTTTTGAGGTGTGTAGTTAAATAAACTCCAGATTTTTCAGACCTGGTAAATATGTCTCACCAGGCTGCCAAATGTGTATTGGATAAGTCTGTTTTTTTTCTATCACAAATAATTGCTAAGTTGTCAATGGTAAGTATGCAAAGAAAGATCTGGACATAAATATTTACCTGAAAACCTTTCATGTGTGACATGTTGGGTTTTTTTTTAATGCAAATTTGCTCTGAAATTGTTCATTTAGAGAAGCAGAGTGTTGTGGCCGAGTAGGTAGTGAAAAATATCTGTCCATTGGTAGTTTTTAGATAGTGCTGGGTTTTGAAAGAAGGGTTTGCTTAGAGAGGATGGGGACAAACAAATATAAACCATGAAAGTTTCAGCATATTCATTCCGTGCAAGGCTTGTGGTGTCACATAGAAAGAGGTTCACATTGTCACCATGAAAGAGGGACACGACACTGGACAGTTTAAATCTTTGGCTCAAAATGGATTTATTTTTCACGAGGTTTTTGTGGTCATGAGTTGATGTCAAGAACTCAGAGAGTTCTCTCTGAATTTCATGATAAAATGATGGCACCTTGGGGTGACTTCATGGGGGACCATTTTATTCTGTGGAAGGATTGTGAGGTTTTGCTGGCACTTTGCATGCCTTTAATGGATGTTTCTATTAATGATGCTAACACTACCCTGGCATTTCATGCTTTGTGTGATTTCATAGTAAACTTATCTTTATCTCTCTGGGCTTCTGCTGCCAAGCATGATGCCTCAAAGCATGTGTGTTGGGTACCTGTGGAGGGGAAGGGAGCTGGCTCCTTGTCCCCAAGCTGTCCCTGCCACTACTGTGTGTGTGCCTGACAACCTCACTGCTGCTGTGGTTTGATACAAAGCCTCTGCTTTACTAGGTTTTTGTCACCTTTTGACAATATTTGGAATTGGGAATGCTACAGAGGGGTGAATTCCTCAACCAAGCTGTCAAATGGGAAAAACCACAAACCCATCTTTTTTTTTTGCTTAGAAGCTGTTACATGGTGCATGTTTCCTACTGATATTTCTTTATTGCATGAGCAGAAATATCTTGATCTCTTCTGTTCCAAAGGTCATATACGAAGAGTGGAATTTGTTAACAGTGCACTTAATAGAAGCAATAAAAAGCTACAGAGCTCAGCATTTAATTTAATAAATTTTTCTTCATGGCTCACAAATATCACATGAAAACAGCAAGGCACATATACTGCTGGTTGCTGTCTTCACATATTCTGCAATCACTTTTTGTTAGTGTTGTCTTTTAATAGTGCTTTTTTTATTTATTTTTTTAAACAATAGCTTACCTCCAAAATAGATTAAACACCTTGCATTTTGCTTTGGGCTAATCAAAAAATATCTTAACTCCTGTATTTCTTTTCCAGCTCGTACTTCCAGAGTACCTCATCCATGCATTCTTCTGTGTTATGTTTCTGTGTGCAGCAGAGTGGCTTACACTGGGTCTCAATATGCCTCTGTTGGCTTATCATATTTGGAGGTAATACTGATGAGTCTGGGATCTCTCTTACTCACCTTAATTAATTGTTGTTCATTCTCCTGTGGCAGTGTTTCCTGTTCTGTGTGTTTGGCAGATAGTTTCTGAGTTTGTTGTGGCTGTAGAATGGGATCCATCACTTTGCTTTCTCTGTCATGTTTATTTCTTCAAAAATTGAGTCGTGCTGTGTGTGCACTGAAGTTCTGTGGTGTCAAAGCTGCTCTGATAGAGCAGGTGTGGATTGCTGGTAGTAGTGATCATCCCCCTTCCCTCCACTTCTCTTCCTGCTGGCACTGCTCCTGTGCAGGGAGGAAATTTAGGAAGCTGCAGTGATTTCACTGCTTGTCTGCATTAATCACAGGATGTCAGGGATTGGAAAGAACCTAGAGAGATCATCTAGTCCCACCCCCCTGCTGGAGCAGGAACACCCAGATCAGGTCCCACAGGAAGGTGTCCAGGTGGGGTTAGAATGTCTCAAGAGAAGAAGGAGACCCCACACCCTCTCTGGGCAGCCTGGGACACTCTTCTCTCACCCTCACCTTGACTAAATTTCTTCTCCTGTTTCTGTGGAACCTCCTGTGTTCCAGCTTGCACACATTGCCCCTTGAACTATCACTGATGTCACTGAGAAGAGTCTGACTCCATCCTCCTGACCTTTCCATATTTATCACCATGACTGAGGTCACCCCTCTGTCTCCTCTCCTCCAAGCTGCAGAGCCCCAGCTCCCTCAGCCTTTCCCTTCATCATCTCTGTGTCTCTGTGCTGGACTCTCTCCAGCAGTTCCCTGCCCTTCTTCAACTGAGGGCCCCACAACTGTACATAATATTCAACTTGTGGCCTCACCAGGGCAGAGTATTGGAAGAGGAGAACCTCTCTCAACCTCAACTACAATTTTGGGATCATTTTGTGTATTTGGGATCATTTCAGCATGGTGGCTGGTGTGCTTTGTAGCATGATTAGATGCTGTAGCTCACAAAGTGTTACACTGGTCTCTTCTTTACCTTTTCCAATCCTTTTCATGAGAAATCTCCTTTTTCATTCATTTCTAAACACATCCTATTTCCTTTTGGTGTCCCAGAGTGGAGCATGGTTTGAGGTTGAGATAAACTATTGTGGCATCTAGGAAAACCCTTCCATAACCACATCTGCTGTGCAGCTCTGTGTTGCTCTTGCAGTTCACCACCTCCTACGTGGAGTTGATGGGCTTTGGTGCAATTCCTTGTCTCACTTGTGGTGTTACTTGCTGGGGTGGGGGCAGACACCAACATTTTGCCATCACTGTCACTTTGAAACTAACTGTGCCTCACTTTTCAGGTACATGAGTAGACCTGTGATGAGTGGCCCTGGTCTCTATGATCCTACAACCATCATGAATGCAGATATTTTAGCCTATTGCCAGAAAGAAGGATGGTGCAAATTAGCATTCTACCTTCTATCATTTTTTTACTACCTATACGGGTAAGTTTTGTTTTTTTTTTCTCCTCTTGTTTTCCATCTGATCTGTAGTGTAACATTTTATCTCAGTCATGCACTTTAAGTAGGTAGAGTATACTACATATTCTTTAAATAAAAGGCTGGAATATCTTTTAGAAGATAGAATGAGATTAATTTGCTAGGAATATACATAGTTCCAGCTTCCCTGAAGAAGAATTGCCATTTATTCTGTTTCAAAACACATCTTCATTTGGTTAGAAGTACCAATTTGAAGATGTTTGCCATGGCTGGAGACTTGAAAGCTCACAGCTTTTTCTTTAAGTGGATTATAATAATGCACCCTCCACTATTTTCATTAAGAAGCAAGAGCAGTAGTGTTTTCAAAATAGGTATTATTATGTAAATATGATTTTTATGTAAGTTAAAAGTGGAGGAGTCATTCCAAGAGTGAAAAGGGCACAAAACCCAGCACCTAGTTCTTCCTCCAGGCCAAAAACTGAGTGTCTTGTGTTGTTTGCATCTGCTCAGGGTGTGTGGTGTGTGCTCTTCTCCTTTGTTACAAAACAAGTAACTCTCATCAAAATGCTGCATCTTAATATTCTTTTTTTTTTTTTTCCTTTTCCAGCATGATTTATGTTCTGGTGAGCTCTTAAGAAGATGCCCTGCAAGCTTTGTTCCAGTTAAGTGCATGCAAAAAAAGCCACAAAACATGGATTCTTTATGAGGAAGAACCTCTTCCCACAATCAAGTACAGAACCTCAAAATGACTCCCTGATTTTTAAAACATTTCCACATTTCATACTTGTGTGGAAAGACTCTTTTTTTGTTATATTTTACTGGGACACTGAAAATCAAAGAATGACATGGAAATTATTAATATAAGGATTTTGGAAAAGTTTTGACTTTGCACTTCACAAGGAACAGCCCTAATCTTCAAAGTAGGTATTTGGGTTTCCCAGTAGCCTTATAGGGATTTTCTTTAGGCTGGGCTTTGTAGTTTGGACTTGCCTTTCCCACTCTGTTCCATCACCTCTTGCTGCCAAGGGCTTGGGGAGGACTGAAGGTGCTGTCTCTCTGACCAGTTGGTCTTCAGGAGTTGAACTCATGGATGGAATTGCAGAAATACAAGTTCTATTTTGATTTCTTTTATTTGTATTTTTTTTTCTATCTCTCTGGTTGGTCTTTCCCTCTAGATGCATGATTCTTGTGTGTTTTCACCCAAGGTTAGCCTTGATTTCATCTCCAGCAGATGTCATTGTGATAGGAAAAGCTGAATTGTCTACCAAGGAATAATTTTTTTTTAAATGTCTGTGCTGTCTGTTAACCAATGGACAAACCTTCCAACCTTTATCAAATCCAATGATGGAAACACTCCTGGTTTTAAGAGTCACAACACAGACCTTTTTCAAAGCAGAAAGTGAGATTGTGAAACTGCCCTGCTGTTCCTTAGTGCAATAAACAATAAAATAATAAAAAAAACCCCAAAACCTCTCAAATTCAGAAACACTTTTGACACTCTGGTGCCTTGTTTTGTTTTTAAATTGAGCAGGGGCTGCTTGTAAGAAGTCAGAGAGGTTGTGGATGCCCCCTCAATCCCTGGAGATGTTTGAGGCATTGAGCAACCTGGTGTGGTGGGAGGTAGAGCAAGATCTTTGAGGTTCCTTCCAACCCAAACCCTTCTCTAAGTGAATTGTTGTCTCTAAATGTCTCTGAGATTCTCTCCAGCTCACACCCAACTGTTTATTTACTTTCCCCACCATTCGCAGGCAGCAAAGCTGTGCTAGAAACTCACCCACACAGCTCCAGCAGTGTCTCTCCTACCACCTGCAGCTAAAAAAAAGTCACCATCTGCTTGATTTATTACAGATCTTCAGTGGAAAAAAAAACCCTTCTGTTGGGATGAGGGTCTTGTCCCTATCACAGACCCCTGTGTCACATTTTACTTAATTTTACACATTTTACTTAACTAAGTACACATTTTACTTCTTACTAAGTTGCTAAGGCCACCATTCCAGCAGGAAGATTGATGCTTGGCTTTAATCTAGTTTAAAGTTCAAAGTGAGGAGGTCAATCCCCAACACAAGGCTGGGATTGCATTTATGAAATATATATTTCATAATTTCATAAATCATCTAGGTTGGAAGGGACCTTTCAGGTCATGGAGTCCAACCACCAGCCCAACTAAGACAAGCCCCATCCCAGGAGCCTCAGATTAGGGTTCTGATGCTCTCCCATAAGCAAAAAAAGGAAAGTTTGGGAATAAGCAAGCAGGAAAACATCTTTATTTTGCTCAGTTTTTATATGCTGGGGTTAGGATTTCTAAAGCCTCCAAAGCCCACAGGTTTAGCTGCCATCTGAATGCAGCTACAGAGTGAATAAACTTAAAAGGATTCATAGATTCTTACAGAACCATGATTTTCTCTATTTCATACTGTAACTCTTTGCTTGTTTTTCCCCTCTATTATATCAAACCCCCCACATCTGGCTTCTCTTAAAGTTTTTTTGTGAGGGAAAAGACAAGGTATAGATGATGTTCAATGGAGTACTGAGAGAAGAGAGGACTGTAAAGCTTCTCTTAAGGTTTTTTTGGGAGGGAAAAGACAAGGTATAGATGATGTTAAATGGAGTATTGAGAGAAGAGAGGACTGTAAACATTAAAAAACTTAAGAAAAAATGTTCTTGGACGTGCATTTGAAGCACAGCTCCCAGGAAGTGTTTTTCCTCACTGTCCTTTGTCACATTTTGGTGACAGCTTCCTCAAAAAGAGGAAAAATCACGAGATTCTCAGATGCATCAGGAAGACTAATCTCATCTGGTTCTGTGGTGTGTAGGGAATGATAGTGGAGGTCAGGGAGGTGGCACGAGATGGCTTTGGAAGGTTCCTTCTAACCCTATAATTCTAATATTTAATTTAATCCTGCCCTGCTGAGCTACACTTGACTCCCGGGGGAGAAGCAACATGGACGCGGCCTCACAAGAGGCGGCCTCGGCTCCTCCTCCTCAGCGGCCGCTGAGTGCACGGGCAGGGCGGATGGAGACGGTAGAACTCGCCGGAGGCTCGTGAAACCTTGCTCCCGCTCTTCTCAGCCATTTTGGGCTTCCCTACCCCCTGTTTCTCCGCCTCATCTCCATGGCGGCCCCGCCACCGGCTCCATCATGGCACCGCCCATTTGAACCGCCGCTGCGTGCAAAGCCTGCGACGGCCGGAAAATGGAGCCTCCTGATTGGTGGAGAGCTGCAGGGAGGCGGGCTTTAAGATGAAAGGTGTGCTCTGATTGGTGGAGCGCTGTGAGGGGCGGCCTGAAGCGGCTTTAGGCCTGGGCGCTTTGTGTGTAGCGGACGCTTTGTTTTTCTAACTGTTAAAAAGATGGGGTTTTTTTCTTTTTTTTTTTAATTTTTTTACACGTTGCTTCAGTTTTCTGGCTGAGGAAGGGTTTAGAAGGTGG
>VZTY01010002.1:6921-48198 GCA_013400935.1 Turnix velox
ACGTGGCTTCGGCGGATGGAAGATCTTTCCCTCTCTTTTCACTTAAACAAATAGACAAACACCCCCCCCCCCCCACCCCCCCGCCGTGTCGACCAGGAGCCCGTAGCGCAGGTTCACCCACGGTAGTGTAGGAGGAGCACACACTTCACTGCACAGGCCGTGGCAGCGGCGGCGGCAGGGTCAGTTCTCGCTCATCCTCACTGCCAGTCCTGTAAGAAGGGAATGTGGCGTCATCAGTAATCTTAGAGAACACATCACAGGTGCGTTGTTGCAAAACTTCTCCTTATTTAATATTTTTCACACTAAAATAAGATTAAAATTAATGTTTCATTATGAAACTTTTCTGTGACAGTAGGGTGATGAGACTTGAGCTGAGTAAGTGAAAAACACTGCACACTAAGTGCATGAGAGATGAGTGGAAAGTGTGGCAGGTCCTCAAAGTGTACACTCTGTATTTAAATACCTTCGTGTTAAATGGTAAACACATAAAATAACTAATTTAGGAAGGATTTAACTAAATGTAAATGAGATTTTTTAATAGTTTTTTCATTATAAAAAGTTTTAAATAGGATTTTGTAGAAAATCATATATTATGGAGACATTTTAAAGAAAGTTCTTAGAAGAAACAAAAAAATTAGAATTTGACAAAAGCACACTGATAAATTTCAGTGAAGTCTGTAGACAATCATGAAGTATTTATGCCTATCTTTTGGATATCTGTTTATATTTCCCTGAGTTTCTGTAATGCCTCATAAAATTCAAAGTCTAGACAAGAAGGTTGGTTCCTGAAAGAGAATGACACAGGCATATGTGTTAAACCAGCTGTAACAGAGCAGGAGCAGGAGTGTACATCAGTAGTGATGTTCCATTGATTTTCCTTGAAATTAAGTAATAAATTTAGTTTGCCTGATGATTATTTGCCTGAGGATCCTACAGAGGTGAATATCCAGGCTGTGGACATCACAGCTCTGAGTAAGAAAGTGTAGAAAGAAAATACCTTGTTCCGGATCACTATTCTGCAATGTCAGAAAGATGCCAGCACTCAGTCATAGTGATAGTAATTAAAGTAAAACAGAAAATCTGAATGCAGCTTGGCATAGAAGTTAGAGAAAGTAACATTTCTTATTTTTACATCAAAAAAATATAGATACACCTTACATGCAAGCTTCAGGTAGAAGACAAATTTAATCAATGTAGGAACCATAACCATATCTCAGTACAGAATTAAACAAGAAGGGGTTACACAAACCCATGAAATATTTACATAAAAATATATGACTACATTTGTGACAGTATGGACTTAAAGTAGTAGCAATGATTTGATGTTTAACTATAATACACCAATTTCTACACTAAGCTCACTATATAGCATTCATATTGCTTATGAGCTCTGTTAAGGTTATGGGTGGTGAATACTAAAAAGAAGGCCAGGGACCTGGGTGTACCTTCATCCAGAACTGGTGGCAAATTTAATGTTAGTAGTCCCTGGTAATGGGAGTCAGGAGGCTTTCATTATAGTTCCTCATGATATGTCTGTGTTGTGTAGTTAGATTATAATTTGAAGTGGCAGTGCTTCACTCCCTGTGTGTAGTAGTTGTGTAGTTATGGAAAATTAATTTCAAAGCTATTCATACACTTCAGACATGGTCGATTATTTGAAAAAGAAAAACACACATAAACAGTGCCTGCATCTAAAGCCCACCAAAGAGTGGCTCAAGATCACAAAGACAGGAATTTAAAAGGATCCTAATGTTTTGTTTAATCTTTGAACCGCAAAAAAATTGCTCTGGGAAAGGATGCTTGCAGAGAATTTTTCAAAAATTTTTTTGTAAATAATATTCAAACATGAAGTGAAAACCCAGTTAACTATTTACAAGTATCCATGCATTCAAATGCCTAAAAATCTGGCTCCGTGTCTATATCCTGTCATGTTGTCCCTTGAACAGAGTTCAATTATAGTATTTTTAATCCTGAACCTCCATTCCTCTTTACTTAGTGAAGATGTGCTTGTGTCAGCTACTTTACAATTTGGGTATCATTTTGACCAAAACTATGGATGTAGAAGAGTGGTTTAAGTACAGAATCAAAAATTGTTTTGACTCAGAAGGTAGTGAATGGTTTTCATCATTACATTTTAGTTGGTGCCCAAAGAATACCATTCCCTTTCAAAAGGCACTTGTCATTTAAGGACTGTGAGATCTACTTCCCTGTGGGTAAACAGTCCCAGAACTGAGCACAAAGAACTCTGAAGCTTGTATATTGATAATACAGTGTCCATCCTTTGCTCATGTAAATAACTCTCCAAATGCAGTAGAACAGTGTTGCACAGGTAAAGATGGGTGAAGTTTTGCTGGAAGGGGAAAGTGGCTAAGCTGCCAAAATATATTGCTGTGCTTTGACTTTAGTGAGAAGAAAAAAACAAGTGTCCCTCACTCCAGCTGCCCCCTTTGTGGGGAGCAGACCCATGGCTACACCCATGTTCTGCACTGTGCCACCCCGCCACTTCTTGCCCCTCTTCCAGGTTAGCCCTGGCTACCCATGGGCATGGCTTAGGTGGTAATGTGGTAAAGGGTATCTGCGTCTGCAGAATCAACTCTATCCATGCCGAAACCAGGATAAATGTTTTTTACAGAGTTAAGAGAATGCAAAAAGAAAAAGTGACATCACAAGATTTTCTGATTTTCTCTATCCCAGAATCAACTTTATTACCACACTGATATTTCTCCATGATGCTTGATTTGTTAGTGCAAATGGAGTAACATAATGAAGCTGCTGTCTCTTTATTACCTTTGGCACAGCTCAGTAAAGGTTAAATGCGTAATGGTCATGTTATATGTCTCTGTCTCCCAAGAGAAAACTCTAGACACAGGAGTACAGAAAGCACTTAATCTCCCTTTCTCCTGTTCATGTTTTCTTTGTACATGAACTTCACATCTGTTCTAAAACATGCATGACAGCTGCACAGATATACTCTTTCCTAGCTATAATCTTCCCCTTTCTCAGGACAAGCTCCAATATTTCATGTCGGTCTGTAAACAGTGCTAAAAAATTATGAAAGTAACTCATGTTCCATGAGATTTTTATGCTACTTTTAGTCACCTTTTCCCTCTCTCCTCTAAATGCTAACATAAATTCTGTTTTACTCAACAAAGTTCAAGTTTTGCACAGAAGAGAATTAGGGAAAATTTGAGCTTGTGTGTTTTTGTATATTTGAAAGGAAATGCATGCACCTAATATGTTTCTTCTCATCTGCTATTGAAAATGGAAAATCAGAAATTGCAGCAGAACTGAAGGATATGTCTATGAGGTAGGTAATACTGGTTGTTTAAAGCTTTGTTTAATATACTTTGTGCAGTAATATATAAAATGCATAACAGTATCACTCCTGTACTCTTTTACAGTAGTAGCAGTAAATAATAGTTATTTTTACAGGGATTATTACCTCTTGCACTAAAGGTCAATAGATGAGCTCCCGCATGCTTAGGTGCTGTACAACTCGGACACTAATGATCACAATTTTCTAAACAAATAAAGATGATTCAAACATTTTCTGTCATATCCTCAAAAACTCTAATCTCATTCTCCAGTTTAAACCAAGGCAAGAAAGTTGAGATATCAAGTACTTGCAAATTTCACGAAGGGGTCAAAAAATATGTGAAATGATCTGGACTGTTGTCTTTGAGCCATAAGTGCTTCTGTACACATTCCATTCACTGCTAGTATAATAGACAATTCAAGCAACATACAATCCCAAAACCAATGAAAATTTCTCTGACTCACTAAACCCAAATAAAGAGTTGTGGAATGTTAAGAACATGCCAGTCAATACTTGCACATGCATATTATTTGCATGATGTCTCTGCATCATCTGTGTTGCAGAAGTCTTTTCTGGGAAAGAGATCCTAGGACTAGTAATAACTACAATCTGTGGGTCAGGAATGTAATCATGTCATTCTTCAAGATAGACTTGGGTACTACATGCCAGCTCTAAATTCACCTCTAAAAGCAGCTTTAAATACTTTGTAAAAGTTTTCTTTTTTTTCAAATATCAACCTGTTAATTTCTTCAGCAGCAAATCTGTAGTTAATTCTTTGTGGGAATGAAGGTTATAGTATATGTTAGCAGCAGAGATGCAGCATCATCTTTCATGACATTGTCTTTCTTTCATCATAGTTTAAAAATCAAGTCTTTAACAAGTTACAAATTCTACCTTTAGAGTTAAGGCAAAAATATTCTTCTTTTTTTTCTTTTCATTAAAGTAAAAGCAAAAGAAGACATTGAATCAACAGTAATTGTTGTTTAGTGTCTAAAGCTCTGTCAGGCACTTATCTTGAACAAGAAGGCTGCACACAGTGTCTGTAGGTAAAACAAAGACACTAATAAAAAACGATATGTGGATTGGTTTCAATTGGCAGCTATCCATTTTACTTAAATGATTATCAGATGATGTTTTTATCCAGACTTGATGATGTTATTATCCAGACTTGAGTGAGATACAATATGTCATCATCCAGAAACAGAGACTGAGAAGAGATTGAGATAAGAAGACCAAGTGTCTTTCTGACTGGTGTGGAGATATGAGTCTGCTTTCACCTCTGTGGGATGATGCTTGAAAGTCACTCAATCAAATTATCTTTCAATGGGTAGAAATGGTAACATGGGCTGAAAAAAATCTTTTCTGTAACTGAAGCAAATCTCTTTAGTCTGACTTTTGGCACTGACCTTCTCTGACCTCCATTAAAACAGTAGGAACTGCACTGCACTGCTATGGCATGGTGCTGGATCAGAAATGCTTAATGAGAGTGGCCAGGTGCAGTTTCCTAGTGAAAGATCTGTGAATTTTGAATTTTTTTTTCCTGCATGCCCCAGAGACACAGTCTCTGGTATCTTAACTGATGCATGAAGTTTCATTGGTGGGAAACAGACGCTACACACAGTACAATCCTCAGATATGCATAACCATGAGTAGTAGCATATAGTAAAGCAAAATATCAAGCCCAATGAATGAAAAGGAGATACTAAGTGAAATGCATTCTTAGTGTGGAAACTTTTCTGCTTGTACATTACTTTCCAGTTTCACTATCATGGTATGCTAGCATAATAGTTGCATGGTTAAATCCTCAAAACACTTTGAATTACACCATGAATTTGTAGGTAAAACTGTCATTTTCTCATTATAAGAAACAAAATTTCCTCATTAGAGAACAACAAGAAAGCAGGATTTAATAAGACAGGGAGAATTTTATTAGAAATTCTAGCACTAGTTTTTGGTGTTTGGTTGTGATAAACTACCTTTTTTATGCTATCATGATATAATTCATAATGTTTGAAAGTTTTTTCTATGTTTTATTATACCTTTCAGTCAATATATCAAATATCTTGTTTTAGAAACAGTTGTTTTAGAAACATATATGCTTTCAAAATTCATATATTAGCCTTAGTAGAAGAAAAATGCATTCTCCTGATTCTACTGTTTTCCTAGGGAAAATTGTAAAAGTATCAAAGTACTAAAAAAAATCTGATCTGAAACTATATATTTATTTTTGCCTTATTTTTTAAATTTAGTTTTAAATTAATTATCCTTAGAAATTGCTGTTATGCTACTTAGAGAAAAAGGGAAATGAGAAAGAAGCAAGTACTACTTATAAAAAAACTAGTATCTATTATAACATCAGTTCTGAAATTAAATTTATTTTCTTTATTTTTTTGCAAAGGCTCTAGAAGAGTTGCAGAAAAATGAAAGATTTTTTCATGCTGGGACCTGAAATGATAGATTTTTTTTTTTGTGGGGAACAATACACTATTGAATATCTTTTAATCTTTTTCTAAAGTTCTGGTCTAGATTTCTTAGTGAGATTTTGTGTCAAATGTACTTTCAAACTGAACTTTCTGTGTTGTAAACTGAGGTTGTCTCTATCAAGCTAAAGACAATTTTATGGCTTAGGCCAGCTGAAACATTGGGCCTATTTTTACATAATAAATACATTTATATCCAGCTGTCTTTAAGAGAGGAAGGGATTACAAATGGCTCGTGCAAAAGTTGCTCCAGTTCGTATCATCACATTCAGTCAAATCTCAATAAAGAACTGATCCCTTTATAGTGCTGTCAGTGAACTATGTACTAGAACATTTTTTCTTAGAGTATCAAGTGTGAAACAGAATTTTGAAAATTAACACTAATAGAGCAGTTACTATTTTCTGTGAAAATTAGTCTTATGAGGAGACTTTTTTCTCTATACCTCATATTTTTATGTGTTAGTAACTACTGACATTCCTTTCCTGTGTGAAACAGGAAAGATCAGATGGCATTGCTACTGCTTGTGTACACCTATGTAGAAATATGGCTTTGTTTGAATTTACAAAAATTACATTATAGTCCACAGCTGAAAACTCTGTACTACTTGTTGAAATTTTTTTGGTATTTTTTTTCTTACTTTAAGATTAATTTTCACAATGTCAAAGAAAACTAAATTAATTTAGGGAAGAATGTACTAAAAATTTTCACTTTATTTTCCAAAACAAACTGGAGAATTTTTCAACCAGACATTTTAATCATCTTCACTAAGATTGAAAAAGCAAACCAGTATGATTTCAGTCTATCTTTTAGAGCACTATAGGATACCACAGATACTTCAGGAAACAAGAAAAATAAATGAGGTTGTTTACTTTCATCTGGGTTCCAAGGAGAAAATAATGAGAAGCAGCTGACCAACAAGACAAATTAATGTTCTTTTATTTGTATAAAGACCCCTTGCAAACTACAAGAATAGAAAAGGGGAACAAATAGTTGTTGATCATATTGAAGAAAACAAAGCTTAGATCTGCACATTCAAGCCACTTGATCCTCTCAAGAAAGAAAACTAATTTGTTTTACTTAAAATGATAGAACAATTTCATTTTAAAAGGTACTGTTTCACTTTACCTCTTAATATAGCCAAAGGATTCTATTGTTAATATGCAATATTTTTCAGCAACATGAATGTAGAAGGACAAACCTTTCTAGAAAGCATTTACAGAAGCAGAAATTAAACTGAAGCAGATTACTTCTGATATTAGAAAAATAAGGATAATAATATGTTTTGTAATTGCTTCACGTAGATATGACATGAATGTCATAGTTTGCTAAGAATGCTCTGCTGAGTTTTGTGGATAGAAGAGTCTTCCTCTTGTAAAGGAAGACTCTGGAAGCTCTGGAAGATGTGGGTATTCAATAAAGATTTAATAAGAAATTGTATTGGTATTGCGTTGGGAGAAATGTCAGTCCTGGCAGGGAAACAGCATGGGAGAAAGTCAATAAACATACTTGTGGGAGGCCTGCACAAAGGAAGAAGGAGGGCAAGCAGGGGTGACTTCTTTTGTTTTTCCCATTGATTTCTTTGGGAGAAGCACCTGGCCTGAGCTCTCACATATAACTCTGGTTTTGTGTGGGTGAGAGTGGGTTTATGTTTCATGTCACAGTTCAAGCAGGATAGGCAGCATCCTATGTAGAATGTAGAATAATGTGCAGTTGGACAGAAAGTTTTGTTATAAAAGCCCTACCAGTTTCCCAGAAGAAACTGTCCTACTTTGTAGGGTGAACTCCTAGCATCGCTGCTGATGCCTGGGGTACAAAGGCACTCTCCTGTGATATTCCACCAGCCCTAGTTTTCTTATGGAAAAGTGACTTTCCTGTTAATTACACTACATACTGTCTCTGCTTGTCTTTGTTAGATGCTTCAGTTTACTAAAAATTTGGAGTAAACTTCAGTATGTTTCATACCACAGCATTTACAAAAGCATATGATAATGCTTATATGAAGTAGGACAATTGAGTTGGTTTTGAAGTAATGCATAAATTGTACTTTCTGTATTGCCAACCATCTCTTCACAGATTATTATTAAAAATGCAATAAACTAAAAATTAAGACACAAAATATAAAAAAAACTTCTTTGGCACCATTTTAATGATAGTGGTGCCATGAGGCACCATTATGAGAGTGGTTATAAAAGCTAAGCAATGATGTGAGAATGAGGTTTTATAAATACAGGAATGAGAAATAAACCACAAGAATGACAGGGGCTATGTACTGGATTTGGCTTCCTGAGAATGAAATTGTCATGTTCATCTGAAAATGGTGTGTATTATCTGTCTTATTTGTGACTCCCATTAGTGCCTGATTTTCTGTCTATCACATAACGGAAAGCAATTTTTTCAATTAATTTCTATGTTGAGAATTATATGGATAGTCCATTCCTATCCTGCAGACCTGTTTTGACCCAGTGTTCTCAAATATTCCTTTAAAGCAAACAATTTTTAATTTACATTTTTGACAAGCCACTTGCCATTAATTAAAGATTGATTATTCAAATATGCCATGATAAACTGTTAACTGGGTTGCAGCGATGAGCTGAGAATTGAAGTTAAAAGCAAGAAAACATGAGAAAATAAAACAATCCAGAGTGGGTTCCATGGGAATTTAAATGGTTCTGGGCTGCTTATGTGCAAATGGGGGCATTTAATTGTGATGCATCCTCAGTGGTAAATGGTAACAAATATATACTTGAATAAATTGCTCATTATAAAATGGGAAATTATATCACGATTTTGCCTTTTTCATTGCTCCATGGGAAAGGTGAACCTCTCTAAAAAAATTATGTTGCTAGAGCTTCAGATCTTTTACACTGCTAATGAACTGAGTAACTGAGGAAACATCACCTAGGCAATAAATATAAATGCAAAATCTTGGCTTCCTGGCAAAAAGAGAGAACAATGAGGAAAACACTAAATCATTCATGTAATACCTAAATAAACTTGTAAAAAATCTATTTGCTAAGTAATTCAATCCTGAAAAGAAGCAATCATTACTGCTAAAAGGTATATAGAAATTGAGTGCAACTTTTTTCTCATTGAAGACATCAAGCATGCACTTAAAATGTATGATGTTATACCACATCTCTTTTAGTACATTCAGTGGTTGTCCTTCTTTATGAAAGCAAAGCAACAGAAATGCTCAGTCTCATATAAAAAATGCAATCAAAATACCAGAAGGTACCACATGCTATGCTGTGCTACTGAGAGATGGCAAGGCAGCATGTTGCCATTTTCTTATCCTGCTACAGATAATGCTACAGCATTTGCTACAGCAAATGACAATGCTCACATTCTTTTGCTTAGCGTGTGATGGTCTCTGGATACAAGAACAGTCAGCATGGTAGTATGCTTCATTATCTCAGATATCATAGCTGAAGAAGTTTTACATTTGCAGTCCTTTTCACAGATTTGTAAATATCATCCCAGAAACAGTAACAGGATGAAAGAAAAAGATGACCTATGGTCTCCCACAGCCTTCCCAATGGCAGGTCCTTCCAGTGGCTGTTTCTGTGCTGAGTAAATCACCAGACAATGAGAGAATATTGGAGATACATCTGTGGCCAAAAGTCTCTCCTTGGCATTTCCATCTCTTGCACCATAACGCATTGCACCATAACGCATTATTTTCAGAAATGGCTATAATACAGGAAACATATTATATCATTGTCCTTTCAACTTCAGTACCTTTTCAATTAATGGTGTGACTTGTTCATGTGGTACATAGCAGACATCCCAGATCACAGGATGTTTGTCTGGAAATGTTGTTCTCTCAATGACTGCTTGAATGGAAGTACAAAAGGAACTTCAGCCAATAGTCCATTTACAGCTCTGGTGTAGTGCTAGGAAATAGAAAATTAAATATTCTGAACACTTCCTGTTTAACCTCACTCACTTATGTTCAATTTTGCAATAATCTACAGAGAAAAGAAGATCACTGGAAAGATCACATTTATTACACAAAACTGGGTCCAAAAGAAGATGTTTTCAGGAAAAAATAATTTCTTCTTTTTTAATAAAATTTCCTGCAGTGCTGTATGTGGAGTAGATTCTCAAAACCTCAAAGTAATGTTCATAAATCATTTGTCCATTGTAAATTTCTTACCTCCTTCTGCATATAAAAAGCTGTGATGGTATCTTTAATATGGAGATACTAGACTGTAAGATGCACCTAGAGGAGTGGTTTACAGAGCTCCTTGTATGACTACAGAAGGTTTATTCCAAGAATATATATTTCAGATAATATTTACATTTGCTGAAAGTGCTTAACTAGGGAATACAATAAAAATCAATTGTAGGAAAGGAAATGAACTGCAGCATTGCATAAAAAGACTCTTACTTTGGAGAGCTAAGATTTTATTGTCTTGCTCTAGGCAAGGGATAATGTTTGCTATGGTAAATTATGTGTAGCAGTAAGTTATACTGTTCTGTGTAAATAGGTCCAAACAGTGATATCTCTGACCAGGTAATATCAGTTTAAGTTAATCGCAAAAAACTCTTCTAAAAAAAGGTTTGAATAGGTGATGGAAAATTAATATTAAATTTCCTGTCATCTGCCTAATTACCTCATTACCTTCTTAGATGACATGTATTAAAACTGGGGAAGCAAAGAATCAGTAACCTGTGCATTCGCCATTTCTTCAGTGTTTCAGGTACACATATCACACAAATTATATACATTGAGTATGCTTTGCTGAAATAGAAGCACATCAGACTAGAAATTATAACTTTATTATGACACGTCAAGGTTGGCTTTTAGAAATTTCCCCTGAAAACCATTGGTATTTAGATGCAGGACTTGCAGTTATCACAAAAAATGTTCTTATTTTAAATTATTCTTAGATAATAATGGATGTACATATTTAAACTGTATATCCACATTAAACACATGCATAAACATAAACTATTTGAAACTATTTGGAATAACTTTTAACTCTTGTTAAAAATTATATTAATGTAACACAAAGTCTTAGGTTCCTAAATCTGTAAATCCAACCCAGCCAAGCAAGCTCAATAGAATTATTGGGTGAAAGAACTTCTACACCTGAGGACTTAAATGCAACATAAGATACTGGCACTAGATTTTCATATATTTGTTACTTAGTCCATTTTCTTCTCTCACTATTTATTATTTCTGTCCTGAGAGCCATTCAGACTAGGAGTTCAGTGTCCAGCAGCAGCTTTTTTGGCAATTTCATTCTTAATTCTTAGAAATTAATTCCCACACTGGCTGATACCACACTGAATCTCCCATCTTTCTGCATTGATTTACATAAAAGTAATCTGAAGTGTTACTGTAGGATCATCAGTATAGGGACAGTAAGAAGAGAGACAAAGAGAAGGATTACAACCACCTCTTCTGGATATAAATTCTTTCCTTCATTAATTCTTGCATTTGAATTTTTATATGATTTAAGATGCCACAGGAATAAACATATACCTGTGAACCAAAAAGTAATATCATAAGCAAAAGGACTAAAGGGATTGCAGACAGGATGATTATGTCAAATCTCTGAGTATTTGTTGGTATTCTGTTCATCGGAATGAGAAGTTCAGGTTTAGATAGAATAAACCTAATCCTGCCTTTGATGTGGTTGTGCTATGAATATTTTAATATAGTTCCTTTATACAGGTTACTGACATATGAGGATGCTATTTTCATTAAAATTAAAATATTCATTATTTATTCTTGCTCTTCCTTGTTTCCAGTGTGCTACCATCATTCTTCTAGGCACTGGAACAAGATGTGACTAGATGAGGCACTGGAACAAGATGTGACTAGATGAGGTTATGGTTCATTTCCCCAAAAGGTTTCCAGGGCTGATTTCAGGTCGCAAAGTGCTAAATTCTAGTTGTGCTAAATTCTAAATCCAGCATTTGAACACATGCAGATAGACCTTTTGCTGCATCGAGACTGTTTATTTCAGACTCTGCTGTTGAGCTTCTTTTATGACATTACATATGGCATCATAGACTATAATCTAGTAGTTTATTGCTTTTACATTTTTATATAGGCACATTCAGTCCACTGCTGAATACTTGGAGTTTAATCCCTTTGGATATTCAATAACAAACACTGTTACAGTTCTTTTATTTTTTCTTTCTATGAAAGCTGATGCTGATCAAGTAGGGAAAAGAACATTAGGAGACTCTTCCCTTTGCCTCTGGCAGTTGAAAAGTTATGGAGTCATACATGGAAACAGCTAAAAATGTCATTTTCACAGCCTGTTGCAACTGTATTATGAGTTCTTCATATTTGTGAAAAATTATATTCCTGTATTTTTTTTCACACAGTAGTAAATACCAGCTTATATAATAATATAAGCAGTTATAGCTTTACTTCAAAGTTTTACACTATAGTTAGTTATTAGATACTTTATTAGTATAATGCTTTAGGTGATGTGTCACTAACTAAATTGTTCTACTGATGTATTTAATTCCTGGTCCTATTTCATTGCAGGTGACTTAATTTTGGATAAAAGAGGAATTATGACTAATAATAACACTGAGACTGACACAGAAAAATGCTAATAAGAATGTGCCATGCCAGAGATTTTGTACTTGTGTAAACAGATAAGTATATGTATAAGTATGAAATCAAATATTAATTGAAGAAGTGGAAGAATTTATAAATATTTCCATGATCATTCTAACTTGTGTATACTAAGTTTTTCAAGCTATGTAAGATATCATAAAACAGACATTTAAAATTTTTCTTTGTAGGTGCACATCACACAATCTTTCAGACTAGTATTCTTTCATTATATTAATTTTGCTACGAAACCTGCCTAGATTTTCTTTTTTTTTCTAACTAAAATATAGTTTCTTCTCTTTGTTGCATGGACTCACTACAAGGTGGATTATTTCTCTTCTTTTATCTGAGTCATGACTGAAGGAACTAGAAATGGAAGGGAACAAATGAGTGTGGTGAAGCAGAAAAATGGCTTCGTATGAGTCAGCAAGGTTTATCCTATGCCTATGCAGGTGGACAGGTCCCATGGTGTCAGATTTCCAACTCAGTTCTGCAGGTACTTCTCTGCTATGTGTCATTCTGAAATGCTCTTTCCTAATGTGCACCAGATTTTTTTACATACCTGTTTCCCCAGGGGGCCAATCCAGCAAAAACCACATTTGATGCTTGGGAGCTTCTGTAATTTAACTGCTTCCCTGAGAAGGCAGGGATGGCTAGAAGGCTGCTCTGAACATCCCTAAGAATGTTGGAGCACGTCCAGAGGAGGGCCACGAAGATGATCAGAGGGCTGGAGCAATTCCCTTATGAGGACAGCTGGAGGAGTTGGGGTTGCTCAGCCTGGAGAAGAGAAGGCTTGGGGGACACAACATAATAGCTTCAGAACCTGAAGGGGGCTTACGGAAAGGCTGGGGTAGGACTTTCTAATAAGGTACAGCATGGCAAGATTAGGAGTAATGGATGCAAATTGAAAGAGGGTAGATTTAGGCTGGATGTAAGAAAGAAGTTCTTTACTGTGAGGGTGTTGAGACACTGGAACAGGTTGTCCAAACAGGCTGTGGATGTCCCCTCCCTAGAACTGTTTAGGCCAGGCTGGATTAGGCATTGAGCAACCTAGTTTAGTGGGAGGTGTCCCTGTCCCTGGCAAGGGGTTTGACCTAGATGATCTTTAAGGTCCCTTCCAATCCAAACTACTCTATGATTCTACGATTCTATGATTCTAAGGCATCAGATAATTTTAAAGATGGGACAATTAAGACAATGTGTTGTTCTCAGTTCCAACATGGGGATTGTGGAAATAGTATCTTACACTGATCACTTCTCTGGGGACAGTATGAGAAGAAGCATTAACTAGATCTCTCCCTCATGTGCCAAAATATCGAATCAGTTCATGTTAAGACAAAATATAGTACATGTTCTTTACACAAATTAAAAAGAAACACAACAAAATTATCCAAATCCTATATAAAAAAGACTCCTATGAATGACCCCCTATCAACACATCTACGCTCGCGCAGAGTACTACAGAGGACATGCTCGCGGAAGAGAATAAAAAGGGGACTGAAACTTTACTGGGCGCAGCAGTTGGCAGAGCAGAGACTCCCCTGTCGCCCAGCGCTGCATATTGCTTTTGCCTTGCCTTACTGTAATTAAATAAATTCTGATTGGACTCGAAAACAACGTTTGTGATTTTTAACATCAGTGATCTGAGATGAGCTATATTAGATTATTGGTATTAAAAGTGACTTCAAATTTTAATGTTCCTTTAAGAAAATAATGTTTTCTTAACTAAGTAAATATTGATATAAAAAAAGCACAGTTTTTGAAGAAAAAGTCTGCTGAAGGCAAACAATAATTATTTTGACTCTTTCAACAAATTTACAATGGTATTCTCTGGATACCAACCTGAATTTTCTCACTGTATTCTTAACTAAGGGAAAGATGATGACCCTGTCCTGAAATTACTGATCATACCCTAAAATATAACACCTATATTAATATTTTAAGCAAGAAGAATGAAACACACAGTAATAATTTAAAAAAATATTACAGAATACACTTAGGTAAGTACTTAGAAAAGTGTTTCATCTCTCTCTTACACCAGTCCTAAATTCCATTATGGACAGTGGTAGCTGTTTTCCTTAGTGGGTGCATCCAAACATCCACTTCAAACTTGTCTTCCCACAGAAACCAAGTCATGGATTTGGCCCTAATGTGAAGGGAGTAAGAAAAAATATCAAGCAGACCAAAAGATAATGACTTTTGTAAAAAAAATGCAATAAAATCCCAAAAATACACAGAAGAAAGGGCACATCTGTAAGAGTGAAAATAAAATTTCCACGTATTACCTTTATTACAAGATGGTTGATCCAGATGTGAATAATGGCAGTGAACTCATCCAGTCTGTGTTGATGCTAATTTATTTCAGAAGACTAATGAGATGGTTCTGATGCTACTAAGATGTGACAAATCTGGAAGAATCTTTATGTCAGATTGTGAATAATAGCCTAAAATTCTTATGTTAAGATTTTGATTGTGTTACGTGTGTTATGTTTTCCTTTGTTAGAAAAATGCTGCATTTTATGAGTAAGAGGGATCTCACTTCTCTCGTGGGATTACCCATTATAATTTCTTTGCCTTAGCAAGTTTCTTGCTCAGCTACACTCAAAAGGAAAGTGGAAAAGAAAGCAAGCAAAAAATCATGTTTCTCTTCAGTGTCCTTTTTCAGCACCTCAGCTACAGAGTAATTTTAATTTCCTGTATCACTTAACAACTTCCTGAGTTCAAGTCCATTTCCACTAGGATTAGTGTGAGCTTTCTCCCTCCAGCAGTACTATCAGTCTAGGAAAGACAAACATTGCCATTTCACCTACTCATAAGATAATTCAATGCCCAATTATTTAAAATTATATATAAACAAGATTTCTTACCACAGAAAGTCAGGTGATAGCCACAGTATGCAAGTCTGCCAGGGCAGATGGGAAGATAGGATATATTTTGTCTTTGTCTTCACTCAAAACTCTAGACTTTAAGTATACTAGTGACATAATGCTATATGTTATTATATATCTGAATAATAGATAAAGCCTTGCACTTAGCTTTCATGTACTTTATACTGTCAATCATCTGAGGTTAAAAGAGTCTAAAATTTAGTCTCGATAAATATTGATCAACTATCCACTACTAGAGGCATGACAGTTAACTTTCATGTTTAAACATGAGATAATTACCAAATACATGTGGGCAACAAATAGTAGTAGAGTCATTTAAAGACTTCTGTAGCTGGAGAAGGGTTTGCTTTCTGATATCTTATGCAGTCCTCCTTCCCCTGACAGCCCAAACCAGGACTTACTGAAATAATATTCAGTTCCTTCCCTACTCTGCTGCACACTATTCCTTCCCTCGAAAGGGAAGAGGTAAAATAGAATCTGAATCCAATGAGGTAGAGACATAGGTCCATGGCTGTCCCACAAATGACCCATGATTTGGTGAAAGATACGAGCATTCTGAATGATGTGAACCATGTCTTCGGGCTTCAATTGGCTATTAAAAGAGTGCCATTTAATGTGTTGATGGAAATTAAGAAATGCTGAAGAGGGATACATTTCTTACATGGTATCTTCCATCTGTTCACTATATACTCAGGTTTAGACTGCGCCGGTAGATAACAAATCCATGGTATGGACTTTTCCTAAACAGAGTTCTTATAGCCAAGTGGTATTGCTGTTTTTGGAGACACCTTTATTTTCCAATAAACTGGTAAAACAGAAAGGCTATTTTCAGGCTATAATTAAGATTGTAAATCTTACTTGGTTGCTACATAATAAACATTGGGAGCTGAATATTGACAGTCTGCAATGGAACGACCATTTGATTTGTTTTATATTTTCTGCATATTTTTTGTGCCTCTCTGCCAAGTTTCACTGCAGGAATATTAAATGCTAAGGAGATTATTATTTTTGCAGTCAACCTCATAAAAAATAATTTCTTTGAATTCTAGTTAGTGAGCCTGAGTACTGGTTGTTATTACTGACCTGATGATAGCTGTTAATTGCTAGTCATATATAAGAAAATTTTCTTTCAGAATTTGAACTTTGAGTTTCTTCAGAAATGATAATATGACAGTGGCTCACAGGTTAGTGAGATAGTGCCCAGGGTGGCTTTAGCATTTCATGATTCCTTGTCTCCCTCCTTAGCTTCTGTGATATTTTTGTGTTCCGAACTACTACTATCTTTTTATTTGTTCCCTACTAACAAAAGTCTAAGAGTAAAACATTGAAAATATTATGTCATTGAGGTTTCAGATTACATAATGAATGTTATTTTTCATATTTTTCCCAAGTCTGAATTTGAAGACTGTTAGGCAGAATACATGTTCCAATATATATGTTCCAATATAGTAGTAGTAATGCCAATCACAATTTTCCTGCTACTGTTCAGAGTATTCTTTTATGATCTGTGTCTTAACTGGATTTTTAACAGTAATTAACACAAATAGAAATCTAACATTTTCCTATCATAAAAATTTCCCTCACTCTGTTAAAAGATACATGATGTAGGTCCAAATACAGATGATCATTTTGTATTCAAGACTTTTTTCCTTAGTAGTGAAAGTGTTCACTACACTTTTCTTACTCAGATTAGTGCTTGGAATTTATTTGTAAGTTTGTGTATCTTCCACATCTCAGTCCTTAATTAACAAGGTGCTATGATAAAGCTCTAAGCCACAAATTTGAAGCAAGCCTCGAAGTGTGTCTGTTACCTGCAATACTCCTATCATGCTTTAAAACTCATGGTCAAATACCAGTTCATTTTTTGCAATCTTGATGTGGAAGAAGTACTGTATGCCAACTTTTGAAGTTATTTTGAAGTCCAGATCTTGCCTTCCTAAGAGTAAGGTGTGGTTTATACAATCTTATGTTTTACATTCATTAATTCTACATCTTATCTCCTTAAAATAAAGGAAGTACGTATCAATTTATTGATGATGACAAGGGCAACACAAAAGTTAGGTAATGATATAATACATAAAATGGACAAAAATCTTGACTCTTTTATAAAATTCAATATTCCCCTGAAGAAGCACATTCTTTGTCAGACACTTTTTGACTTACAGAAATATTACTTAGTTTGACTGGAAAAGGCTTATTTATGAAAAAGAGTCCCAAAATTTAGTTCTGATACGGGTTTTTTCCTGTTCTCAGAATTATTACTTTGCGATTTTGTAGATGCCTTGTTCCCACAATTTGTGCCTGGCTGCTGAGAAAGCTCCATTTCTTGTGTATAGTCCCCATAGTTTTCACTTGTCTTAATTGGTAGAAATTATTTCTAAACTACATAAGCAATTGATGACTCTATCAAGTGTTCATTTTCTGGAAATTAAGTATAGGATCTTACCTATGGAAAAGCTGGGGTATTTGTCTTGCAAGTGTAATTTCAAAGTGTGATATGTACTCTGCATCCTACCTTCTAGTCTGTGGAAATTCATAAGCCATGCAGGTGGATGTTTATATTTCATTGCTATCCCTGTTTTTGTGTGGATAAGGCACTGAAAAGAGGCTTTTGCTTCCCAATGTCACTGATACAGTCAGCTCCTGTTGTGATCACTTTTTTCTGCCAAATAAAGATTTAAGGAGCTAGTTTTTAGATGTAGTATATTATACACCCCACATTATTATTTTTGAAGGTTCTTTGTAGAATTCATGTGAAATACCAAGAGACCTGAAAAAATCTTGATCCGAAGTAGCCTGGACATCTTTTTACAGTGTTCATATTATGCATTTAATTGCCAATAAAATTCTATACCAAATAAAATTATTTGCTCTAACAATATTAAAAATAATAACAATAATAATAATAGTAGTAGTAATAATAATAACAACATCACTAGATATTTATCTGAAATATGTGTGAAAATAGCATATTTACATTTTCCTGCTATCTGCTACAGCCTACTGGGATGACTTGCTTCTGTGTCCCTAGGCAGCTACATGTCTGGAATTTACTTTTCTCAGTCTGAGCATCACAGCTTGACTTAAAGCATAAAAACTATCACTCAGCAGTGCTTTAATCCAATGGTTTATTCAGCTGCACATCCATGTTGACAGCTGTAGGCTTTTATCTGCCAGCATTTTGCTGATACTTTCTTCAGCTGGTCCAAAGCAAACAAAAGCGTACCACCAAAACAAAGCGCAATGGTCTATGGAGTTTTTCATGTTACTTATTTTTTTAGATCAAACTTTGCGTATTCCTCATAAGTGTATTTTACTTGCAAACAGTTACTTTCTTATTCTATTTTTTTTTTGTTTTCTCCCTAACTGTAACCATTTCATTTTCATTTCTTATTGGAACACAGTGTTCCTACTACTGATTTTAATGATTGTTGAGCAAAGGATGAATTGAAAGACCCCCACTTTTCTCAGTATTTGTTTTCTGTGTACACATCTCTCTTCCAGTGGCCAAAGAAATGTAGGATGATAAACCAGCCCTCTTAACTGCTCTAGCCACTCTTCCCCCTTTTTTCCCTTGTTTAATAATGCCCCACTTTTGCAGAAAAATTGCTGGAGCACATAAATGAAAACTGCCAAGCTGATTGTTATCTTCTTTGTCTGTTCTGGGTGGCTCTCAGCGTCTTTATGCATCATTCATGGTCACTGGAATAGAGCCGTCTGGCTTTTCTGGGTGATTATCAAATTACCTCCTAATAATTAAAAAACTAGAAGTGAAGTTTGCTTGTGCCATTGAAGTTTTAAATATAAGTGTCCATTAAAAATCTTTTTCTCTGTCTAACAATCTTTCTTATAGTGTGAAACTTTAACAACTGCCTGAGATCTGTAAATTAAAGTACAATCTGATAGAAAACCAGGAATTATTACAGTAATACTTTTGTCCTCATTCAGTCCCACTCTGCCCTGACTTGCCCCTCTTTTAAGAGTTGCGGACAAGAAGAGTTAGGGTCTAATGGAGATCAGACCTGCCTAGTTATTTTTATTCTATTTGGTTCCTATAAATGTACATTTTGCTCTTTCTTTTGAAAAAGTTCATCCTATACAGCCAAACATATAGCCTGCAAACTTAGAACCACATCTTTATGATTAAATCATAATGTAATTTTAGTGCTTAATGTTCACATGCAAACCTCGGATACAAGTAGTAGTGCCTTGCATTAAAAGCTACATAACTGACCTAAGAAACACATTTTGCTCGGCTTGCAAATCCATGTTAAAACAAAGACCTAATCCAAACAATGATTTGTCTTGAAATAGAAAAACTACATGAGGCAGGACTGCCAAATTATTTATCTTTCATTAAAGAACAAAATCACACATAAGTATGTGAGGATGGAATTTTCTACATTTAATATTCTGCTATTGTTTTCTTAGGCAGAACCTTACTGAAGTATGCATTTTGCACATAATTTGTTAAATGTTGGCTAAATAACTAAGATAAGCCTGGAAAAAAAATCTGTATTTTTATTTGTTTGCTCTTCTTGTTCATTGTCGCTTACTACAAGCATTTAATTTTCCATTTGACCGGGCCAGATCTTGCGTTTATAAAAATCCATTTGCTGTGACCAAAGTCTTTCTTCAAAGAAATTTCAAAAAAAAATTTAATATACTGCCTTGATGGTTTTAATACTCTGCTTAGATGATAAATATTAATTAAAACACAAAACCTACTTCATTTTTATAATGCTGCTTATTTTTCTCAGTTTGTATTTTGAATTCCCTTAAATCTTTATGCTCTGCGTATGGACTATTCTGTGAGTCAGATACCACCCCAAACCAACACATCACTGATTTTGCTGGTGATCAGTACACAAAGATGAAATCTGTGACTCCATGTCTTAATTTTCAGCCTAGCTTCACAGTTATGTCTCTGAAGCAAACTGACCTTGGTACAATTAGTAGTGAAAACTAGGTTTCCTTAGTAGAGGTGTTTCTGAGATGGTGCCAACTTCTTTTAGTAATAGAGAACACTTGAATTTGGACATCCTTGAATAATGATGTAGCTAAAGAATACAATGTTTGAATTAATTTGTTTTCAAATATTTCCAGATTTCTATTGAATGCATAGAACAATATTAGTCTTTGTCATGAAACAAAATTAATCTGTTGATACTGACCTTTAACCACAAATAAGAAAATTCAAAGGTAATTTTTACTGGCAGTAAAAAATTATGAATGTCATAATCAGAACATTATTCCTTTAGCTGTGTTGGTCTGTAAGGACAGGAACTCCATACACTACATGTTAGTTTCATACAGCAGGTTATTTGGAGAATATATTCCAGTAGACTTTAAAATCTTTTACAGCTATTGATGGTATTATTATTGTGCGTTCATTTACCATCTGCAAGGTAAATCTTGGCACATATGTCAGCCTGCAGAACATAACAAAGGGAGCTTTAACAATTGCTGCTGTTGTGACTCAGTTAGAGTTCTCATATTTGCAAAGGAGGATTGTTTTCACACAAAACAGCGTGATAGATTCTTTCATGTGGCTGCCTGACTCCAAACCTACCACTAAAGTTTGCTTTCAGACAGTCCTTTCCATGAACAAATTTACATGGGCTTGTATAAATAAACACACGAAGTTCAGAGCAGTTCTAGTGGTTAATATGAGCCGTCTGGAGAAGGTCTTACCCAAACAAAGCTGAAAGTTATCTTCCCAGGGAATGCTGGCTAAGTGAGAATGATAACTCTTTGTAATTGCTTGTATTCTGGGCAAGGATAGGGGCTGGGATGAATTGTTGAGTGTCAGATCTTAATCTAAAGCTCCATTTTTCATCTCACAATTTATATTTGATATGTATTTGTATGTTTTCTATTAATTGAGTTTTTACATATACACATTCATGTTTTATGTTGATATTTTATAATGGTCTATGTATAAAAATGTTAATGTATTTAAATTTTTAAATAATTATTTTAGACCACAACCAGGTTTTCCATATTTTTAAAGCACTTTCTGGAAATAAGCCATAGAATGGTGATTTATACCACACATTGAACATTCACCATATAAACTGTCACAAATAGGTCTAACCCATTCAAACAGGGGTCTCTGTGATCTTTTGAGGAAAGATGCACTGATGTTTGTGGAATGTATTATATAATGGAATTTCAGAAGATAGTCTGACATTGAATTTTGAATGCTGTTTCTTCACGCAGTGTGTACTAGAGGGTCAGACAAATTCTTTTACCTTTAGTTAATTAGGAGCCAATTTGCTTTGAATAGATCATTAAGATAAATTGAACGAATAAACCTTTTACCATCCTCTTCTATCCTTGTCATGACTTAAGTCAGAAAACACATTCAGGAAAAATTAAATCCTAATGCATTCTTCTTAGTCCATTTGCCCATATTGAAAAAGGTTGGTAAGCAGGACTAAATGCTTTATTTCACAAGCTCTATGTTCTAAGCACTGGGCCAGACTTCTGTTGTTTATTTTTAAGTTAAAATACCTTAATAATGTTTGACTATGAAAATGCAACACATAAAAAAGATTACTGCAACAGAAATGAGAATCACTAACTTTAAAAATATGCAGTTTGAAACATAATAGAAAATTCGAAAACAAAGTAAACTGGTTACTTCATGAAGCAATCAGCTTTCTTTAGCTGATCCTGAAATCTCAGCTTTGATTTTAGTATGTTTGAGAACTACAAAAGCTAAGCAAATACCAATGTGCTTCACTATGAGTTTAGCACCACAAGACTTTCTAGGATTATATAAATACAAACATGAAAGTTCTGATACAGCCTCTGCAGATTTACATGCAAGCCATTGCAAAATTAACTTTCAGGCAAGGATTTTGTATGATTTCTTGGTAATATTTAGACTTCACTGCTGTCACAAGTACCTTAGTGAACCATGAAGGCATGCTGTTTGTATTAATGTAGTCTGTCATGTCTCTGGCTTTGCATTTACATAGTTTGAGTCTGTTGTGATGCTGTTTGTTTTCATTAAAGTGATCCAGAAACTAGAAATACACGGGGCTAACTAAGCTTCTTTCAATTCCATTGCTAATAAATGTGTGTGAAGATGTTTTGTTTGGTCTGACTAACATAATATTTTCAGTGATAGCTTATTATCAAACTCCTACTTGGAAAGGAATATTGATGGAAATTTGATAGATTACATGATATGCAACAACTTCTTTCTCCCCTTTTCTCAGATCAGTTTTGCTTATGGCTCATAGGATAGGAGAAATAAAAAATTCCAAGGTGCATTTGAACTCAAGGCTTTAGGTAGCACTTTTTCCTGAAATTTACTGCAAGCCAATGTATTACAGTGTTACTTGTGATTACTGTGTGCAGGCACAGCCTTGGTTTTCATGACTCTCATCTGACACAGGCACAAATAACCCCATATGACAACACAAATCTGTGTTCGCTTGTATGTGGAAGTAAACACTTTGTGAATAACTATGCTAGAATTTAAAATTAGCATTATGACTTATTAAGTAATCCTCTCTGGGCAAATACTCTTGAATTACCACAAGCAGGCTTTTTAAAGTAGGAGCTTGCACAGCTATTTTAACTCTGATCTCTTAGCAACTCAGATCTTCTGCTTTACAGATCATAAAAGTGATAGAATGTGATTCAATTTTTTACAGTAGTTTAGCTATTCATGTAGGATTGTTTTGGGCAAATGATTGATGTTCCAGAAAAAAAAACAGTGCCTAATCCAAACATCACTGAAGCAAATGAGTCTTTAGTGGGTTTTAACTTTTGAGAATGATTTTTCCTACAATTTTCCAAGTTTGCAGCAGAAATATATGCTAATTTTTGTAAAAAACTTGAACTTGAATGTTCCATGTGAGTAGAAAAAAGTGAGCTCCTGAATAACTAGCACCTAGCTGTGGTTCTTGATTGTATTTCACAACATGTCCATTTAACCATTGCTCTTCCATATAGTGATTGAAAATACAAAGTCTGAACTAAGATTTTGGAGGAAACCTATATGAAAAAAGAACTGTAAAGAAAAGTCTGGAAATATACACTCCTCCTTAAAATTTCCTGTGATTTTCATTTGTTAAATATCCTCCATCAGCATCTTAGCTTTAAAGTAGTTTAATGTGAGTGATCATGGAGTACTTTTTCCTTTTTTAACACTCTGCAAGTCATTAAACAATTTTTAAATTAAAAAGATGACTATGCTGTGTTATTAAGGTATCTTTGAACATTTCAAGAAGAGTGCTGAGAGCTGCAACGCCAGCTCAGTCAAATCTCTCATATTTGCTGTTATCTCCAGTTGCAGGTTTATAGCAACTGACATATGAAAAAGCTTGGAAGAAAATTGAGCTTGCAGGCTATAAAACTAGCCCATTTTGGATCTGAATCTGGCTGTCAAGTCACTTCATTGGGTTAATCTGACACAAAATGAAAGCACACAAATTAAAGAAAATTTTGGCAAGCCCAAAAAGATAGGACATGTGTCTGCAAGGCAAGAGATTAGCTTAGTGGTGTCCTTTCAAAAATCATCCAGGAACTCCTTCCCCTATCCATACAGAAAACAGTCTCTTTTGTTCTTCAAATGTTTATTTATAGGATTATAATGGGGACATGGAAGAGAGAGGGGTGGGAGTTTGATGATAGTGAAAGTCTATACACCCCAAAGGTGGCTATGGAGATAAGCCTTATAGGATTAAAAGACTATGACAAATTTGTGCTACAACTGGGCACACTATTTCAGCCTAAGATTTCTGTTTTGCTGTCAAAGTGGAAGATTTAACACAAAAAAAATCAGGATAGTGGGAGGTTCTTCACTGACACATGGTTGATTGCCTTTGGAAAACGGAGGGAGTGGTACTGCTATTCTACAAATGTATTGTATTTCAAACTGCTTCTTACTTTTGCACAGTGGCTCTCAGACAGGGGTGTCCAGTACAATACATACCTAGGAGAAGATGAAAAGGTATATTGGATTTGTCCCTAGAATCTGTACAAAGCTACTTGGTAGGAATAAGATGTACTTGCTGCTCAATATCTCGTGTACTGTTCAAAAACAGCAGAGAAAGCAAAAGAAGAGGAATAATGACAGCTGAAAATGTATTGTGATGTATAAAGAAAACCAGCGAGTTAAAAAAATGATGGCTAACAGGGTCAGCTTAGTATTCTCAAAAATTATTCTTTCGTTTTATGGCAGTTATGAATGTCCAGAACAATCAATGTTCCCTTTTTGCTTAGAGAAAAGCGATGCCTTCCCCCTGAGTTAAGGGCACTGAACATCCGTCTGTCTCACTGAGATACTTTTCTCATGTTACTCATGCTGCAGCAGGAAGCTGATGAACTAGAGCAGAGTTTGGCAACAATCTTGCCAGTGTTTTGCAAAGTGAATTCTTGTAAATAAGCTGTGACCATGGTTTTGAAGAAACAGGACACAAAAAATTACTCTCTATTGTATTTTCTCTATTTCCAACACATGCGAAGAAAAAGGAGACATACTATGAGCTGTAGCATTTGTCACTGGACTCAGTGAACAGTGTACAGTGACTTGAAACTTATCTTGTGCACCTTACTGATTACTTGAACTTGGCTACTTGCCCTTCAGTATCACAGGCAGAAGAAGATAACAGTGAAGGTACACAGTCCACCCTGAGGATTCTTGTCTAGCTTGCATGGAAATATAGGCAGACCACTTTCGGAAGTTGCTCTGTCAAACTCTGGTTTTACAGCACAGACAAGTTTTTTTTTCCCCTTACACAATTTATGCTGTTAACTGTGGGGAAAGAGGAGACAGATTCTGGAAAAAAGCTTTAAAAAAAAATAAAATTCACTGAGTTTATTTTACTCTGATTAATAGAAAGGAATTAATGATTACCTAAAAATGAAAATAGTAAGATCCTTAGTCTGAAAAAAACCACTATTTTCCACATTGAGCAAAACATATCAGATTAGTGTTAAAAACTACAATTATTTTTCAGACTTTAAGTTTGTGAGGGTAACGGGAAAATAAATAGGCTTAGTCGATTTTCTTAACTGCCCACCAGTCCCACAAAAAATTAGATGAACTTTTATTTGTATAGACTTTGTTATCCTAGTGCATTATCTCACTACACAAACTCAGAGGCCATTGCATGGCTTCCTGTGTTCTCCATGTTGCAAACCATAGTTTTGCCTTGCAGGCAAAAAATGTATCCATTATTAAAGTGGCTACAGGAAAAATCCATACCCAAAACATTAAATACAAATGAGTATACTTCTATGAACACAGCAGAGAGAAATAACTGGGAAGCAGGTAGAAGAGATAGGTCAATTTTTTATCAGCTCTTCCCCTGGATGTTTTTCTGCTTGCTTTTCTTTGTTCTCTGCCCTGGGAGTCTTGCTCTGGCTGTCTACTGTTCCATTTCACTAGCTTTTACTGGGGGAAATAGGATGGGGGAAGATAGAAGGACAAAATATGTGGTTTTACTTTTAAGGAAAATTGATAGTCATGGGATCTTACTGGCTTTTTGCAATGTTTTTAAGCTCCTTCTAATATTATCCAATTACAGTCACAAACAACTAAAAAAGCACTTCAAATGAATTTAATTTTGCTCATGAGTGTTGTGCATGCAACTTTCCTGAACAGATTTAATAGAACTTGTTTGGAATGCCTTTGTTTTGAGGAGCAGAAATACCTGGAATGGAAGCCTTAACACATGGTCAAAATTTCCTGAAATTTCTATGCCTATGTGTCAACCAAGATTACTAATATGAGAGTTTTCTTATTAAAACAGAGGCTATCAGAATAAATACCAGGCAGGGCTACGAACACAAATGAAAGTGAAAGAGAGGTGAGTAATGACATGATAAGTCTAATAAAAGGTGAACTGGTTGTGTGTAAGACCATGAGAGAACTTCCTTATTTAGGTTTTAAAAATAGGAAAGCATAAGTTTTACTTCCTCTGTTTGGACCTGAATTACTGATATTCTGCTGACTGATATTCACTTATGTCACAAACCCCCAAGTTATTTTAAATTCTACTTACTAAAGTATTTGTTAGATTACTTGTTATCTTTGCTAATTTTGGGAGTAGTTTACAAAATTGACAATGGGTTTAAAAAACTGCAAGCACTAGGGAGTCAGTTTGCTTTTTTATCAAAATGAGTGTATTGAAGGTGTGTTTTGAGACTTGATTTTGCAAGAAACAGGGTTCAGTTATCACTGATTACTGCTTTTGGAACAGGACTGCACCCTGTTCTGCACTTGTCAGCAGAGTTACTGGGATACCCTGATGTTTTAAGATGAGTTGACCTGGATGGCTGGGACCTAACTGGCAATAGGGTGCTTTCAGTTCTCAACCTGAGACAGCATAAAGAAGCTTTATGTAGCTTTGCATGTAAATAGGATAAATACATTAGTGCACTAAGTCATACCTGTCAGCCCTTGAAAGCTGTACTGTAAACAGAAGCACTTGTAGTAAAAAATATATTTTTTAATGTTAGAAGTTGCTGAACTGGAAAGGATTCACTCACTAAGAGAACAGGGAAGCTTAGAGGGGTATAACACATACAGGTGTCACTTTCATATGTCATAGGATTCACACTTCAAACCTTGATTTTTGATAAGTGTGTGACCCTATTGCAAATAAAATGGTGGACTCAAATTTTTGACTGATGTCTTACTGCAACAATTAATTTTATCTACTTCAATGACAAAGTAAATGAGTATCTTTGAAGTATGCACACATTCAATCTAGCAGTTTATTTTTTTGAATGACTGAAGTTAAATCTGACAACAAATATCAATTTACTACCAGGGGAAGAAGGTATAAAAAAACTCAAACCAATCCTGTAAGGACAAAATACAAAATCAGAAAACAAAACTGAAGCAACAGACACTGTTATTAACTTGCAAAAAAGCCAAGGTTAAAATGACTTCACTATCTGCAACTACACACAGACACAGAATTTCAACAGATGAGCTATAGCTGGAGAGATATCAACCTCCCTGTCAAACACCTTCTCATCCAACTTCTACACTGACTTAGTATTCTCGTCATATCTGCAACACTGTGACCTGCACAAAGGAAGTGTGCATATGAATACAAATTCTTTCTGTGCCCTGAAACACAGATTTTGCCAGCAGCACTTGCTGTAGCACAGGGGACTTCTTTCAGGTCTCTGTCCTCCACAGAGCCTTTTCACTGGACCCTTTCTAGAAGCAAAACTTCAGTTGGTCCTGGATGACAAAGCAAAATGCAGCAATAAAAGAATGGAGCCTAGAGAACCAAATAAAGCTTAATTGGATTGAATATCTGTCATTTTTGTGCCATTTGTGAAGAGCCCCACCGTTGTTCTTACAGCTCAGAATCTTACGCCATATAATACAAGAATGAATGATAGAATGTATAGCTTAGTGCAATATCTAGAGTCTGCACTTTGCTTCCCATAGACATGGTCCTTCAAAGCACCCAGCTTCCACAATGTTTGCTGTTTAGCACCAACTGAATCAGCAAAAAATCAGAATTGCATGTAGTGTGCAGAGTGTAGACTCCAAACAAAAGGGTCGACCAGTTACACAAGAAATGCAGTATGGAGACAACTACTACAGAGGAAAACCCATTCCTCAGTCAGCAGGGAAACTACCTACCATCAATTTTGTGTTCTCTGTACATTATTAAGGCTTATTTACTACATTTTATGTCAAGTAATATATTTCTTTTCCATCAGGACCATCTTACAGGAGATATTGCAGTCTGAATAGTGTTCCCTGGTAGTGCAAGGCATTTGGTATTGACTACCTCTATACATTGCAGACAGTTAGTAAGTACTATTAGAAATGCAAAATGTATTTTTTTCAAAGCTAACTGTGTATCATAGCTTATGGTAAGACACAGAGACCTCTTTTTGCGGAGGAAGTCTCTAAACTCTATACAAAAAGTACAGTGAGATATTCCAAAGTTTTGAAAAGAGGAAAAATACTTACATCAATCCTGTAAGCCTGGATCTGCATACCCTAATGAAAAGGAAGAGGATTGAAGAGAGGTGTGGCTCATCTCAGGATGCAGAAATTCAGTCACAGAACAGCATACAGATATGGGATATTTGATTATGATATTGGGTTATTTTGAGCCACATCTATGTCCAGTGCTCCTTTCCCCCCCTATCTATTCCAGTTGTGGGGTTCTTTTATTAAAAAATTCTCTTTTCATACATAGAGGTTATTTATGTCGTGGTAATTCCCATTTCTAGGTTAGAACAGTCATGTTAGAGAAGTTGCTTTGCAAATCAGATGTGGGGACATTTTGCCACTGTTTCAAAAAGGGGTTAGGTATAAAAATTGTTCTCAGGGATGTGCCCATACTTGACAGCAGACTACAGACATAGTCAGTAAGCCATTTTTCACATTTCTCTATGGAGAGACCTATCAACAGACTCTTAATATATACTAAGTACTATTAGCATGTGAGCTGATGTGAAACAATACAGTGAGGGACAAGGTACAGAGGTCTGAGAGTGACGTCTGGGCATTACTTCCCAAATTCACTTCTTCATGGCAAGTACAAATATCTGTGTAATTTATTACAACCTAAGATTAGGATTTTAGTTTTTATAACATTAAAAAAGAAAATATCCTCTTTGCCTAATTTCTATTCTATGAGAAGAAGGCCCTTTCCCAGGGGGAAAACTTGAATGCAGACTTAATCAAGAGAAAATTTCTGTCACATAAAGTCTTACAGGCTTTTAACTACAAGCACAGTGGTGCTGCCAAATGCAAGAAACGCATTGCTGCTTTCCTGTGTCTATAAACTGATGCTTTAAATTACTCTTACAACAGGATTTATCTGCCAATTGCATAAATAATGTGTCTTGAGCAGCAATTATTAATTTGACAGTAATTTTTATTTCAACTGTAAGTGGCTTTTTCTTTCAATAATGCTCTGCTGCCCAAAATTCCCACAAGAAATGTTAAAACTCTTCCATTAAAGAAATCACTGCAATGGCTTGTGGATTCAGGCTTTTAGAACTGAGATTACCTAAGGTTGGTTGTGTTTGGCTTCTTTTAATCAGTGCACTTCATGCAGAAGCAGATACTGGAGCCTTTTCTCCTCCTTTCGGAGTATTGCCTATCCTATTAGCATATGGTACTATTTAGTCCAGATGAAATATCTCAAATATAGAAAGTAAAGAATCCATTCAAATTCTTAAAAATTTGATTTTTGCCAAACAAAGAAAGGTGATACCTTGGCAAAAACTTAGCAGTAAAATTAACATTACTTTGCAAACGGAATGTTTTTATTGATATATTGGATTCCAGGAGCAGCAAGACCAGCTGTCTTGACTTATCAAGTCTTCCTTAGCAGTAGGAGAACTCCACATGGTGTGGGAGTACTACTTCAGCTCTCAAGAAGTCCAGGTCTTCTGCCCTTGATTTCCAGGCCCCCAAGTATCTATTGGCCAAAACAGATAACAGATTTGTCAAACCAAAGCCATGTAGACTGCATTTTTCATCCCCCATTTTTTCAACTCCTTTTACTTCAAAACTTGACCTATTACTTTATATGTGTTAAGAGTTTGAAATTTGGATTCACTGTAGATTGCTCGCTCAGCTCAGGAGAGCATGCGTTTCTAAGCAATTATGTGAGTTGACAGAACACTAAAAGCTTTAATGTACATTAAAATCCAGCTAACAGACAGGCTTTTTAAATTCTATCTACCCAACGAAACATAGAGGACTTAAATTGAAAGTGGCATAGAGCTGGGTAGAAAGTGTCAATGATTCTGTGAAGTACTGAACTGATTTTCTATCAAGAGCATGAGGTGCATGTAATAAAATTAATTTAAGATTATATAAATGATGAGTAGATTAGGAAAGAGAAATCTTGCATAAGAAAGCACTACAGGGAAATTAAAAGCTGTATAAAAGAAAAGTAATTTGAGACAGCAACCACTACCACTTCACAGAAAAATGTTATCTCGGTTGATCTGCCAAATGCTTATGTTTACACTGGAGCCATTGCTTTAAGATGTCATACATAAAAACTCTTACATACAATAATTAATGTCATGAACATGAGGAATGATTAAATTGTCTTCAATGCAGCTCTAGAAAGCAATTTAAATGCTTTAGAGTTTTGAATATTAAATAATAAAATGTTACATTTCAGAGCTTCTCAGGAAAATGTTATTAATTGGAAATACAACCATACGATTTCATGTGGTAATATCCCCTGCATGAAAAGCAAGACTAATTAAATTATCATTACATACAAGAACAGGTAATTGAAAATAATTTCTTTTTACTACATCACATCAAATAAAATAGTTGAAATATTGAAATAGCTCTAGCAGTGTCAGTTAAGCTTCAGCATTATAAGTCTGAAAAACACAGTATGAAATAGCCTTCATCTTAATAATACTTCTATAAAACTATAAAAGGAAACTAACTGAAAGGTAATAATTCATTTACCTGCTTGAAGTTGCCCAGATAAAAAAATACAAAGTAATGGATGTGGTAAGAAATAAATTTTTGGACTTGATTTAGAAGAGGAAAAGTTGCTAAATACAAGTTTTTATAGATCCATTCAAGAATAATAACAAAATATCAGGGATTGGAAGGGACTGAACCACAAGAGATCATCTAGTCCAATCCCCTTGCTGGAGCAGGAACATGTAGACCAGGAATGAATAATAATAATGGATAATAATAATGAAGATAAAGTTGTGAAAGTTGAGGAAAAAAGACTATTATCTTATAGTTTGAAGGCTAGCCTTTCAGCTAAATGAACAGAAATACGGAATACATATCAGATATCTCAGTTCAATTAAGAAATTAAATGAAAACTTGTTTTAAAGCCTGACTAGGCAGATGGGCATCTAGAAGTGTCCTGTGTCTTCTCAATATGTCTTTTACATTTGGCAGTTGAACCCAAAGTCCATATGATATGAACAGAATGATCCATGTCTTAGAAAACTGGTAACTAACTGGAGCACAAGAGAGAAGATGGTCCAGGTTAAACATTCAAATGAGTTGTACTATTCAGATAAAATGATTAGTGCTAATTTAGTGTGAAATTTTAGAGTATTGGCCACCACAATGTCTGCTGGAATCAGCAGTCATGAAGGACAAGAATAACTAGTATGAGAAAGGTTAAAAGAGAAAGATTTCTTTGGCAATACATCAAGGAAAAGTCTTAAATCAGCACAGGAAATACAAATCTTGAAATTCATCCCCTTCTGGAAGTTATGCACTTTCCTCTGGGCAACAGAGGAAGACTGTGTCAATTTGTAGAGACAATATCCCCTCTTGGACTGTTCTTTGGTCCCAGGTGGCAAAGAAAAGGCCAACAGAAAAAAAAGTAACATGGAATATTCCACCTTTACAAGAAATTCTATGGAAAGCTCTGAGAGTAATGCAAGCTATGAGGGTGATGGAGAGCTCCTGTGATCAATAGAAAGCATCCCTGAAGAGCTCCCAGCTCTGTTCCACTCCCTCGTCCCCTAGGACCCTTTCCCAAGGGATCCTATTTAGTAACTCCTTGGAGAGCTGAAAGTTTGCTTTTCTAAAGTTCAGGATCCTGACATCACTACTAGGCTAACACTCCTCCCTCAATGCTATGAATTCTACCAGCGTGTGGTCACTGCTTCCGATTTCGACAACCAACATGATTCACTGGCATCAGTGAAGATCCATACTGCATGTCCTCGAGTAGGGCTGCCTATTTCCTGCCTTGGGAAGCTGTAATTGAGGCACTCCAGGAGCATCTTGGATTGCTTACACCTGACTGTGATGTTTGTCAAGCAGATGTCTGTCTGGTTGAAATTCCCCAGTAGGAGGAGAGCCTTTGAGCATGATTCCTTCTGTAGCTAGATGAGGAAGGCTTCATGAATGTACTCCTCTTGATCAGGTGGCTTGAAATAGACACTGGCCACATGACTTCCCATGTTGCCTTGGTTTCTACCCATAAGCTTTCAGTTTCCCCTTGGCTATTCTTCAGAGATAAAGTTTTTGCACTCTAAATTTCTTTAATAGAGGGAGCAACCCCTCCACTCCTCCCACCTCGCCTGTCCCTTCTGTATAATCTGTATCCCTTGATGGCCACACTCCAGTCACAGAATGGCCACAATTTCTTAGCTTCCCATGAGAACAGTAGCTTCCACCTCTTCCTGTTTGTTGCCCAAGCTGCATGTGTATGTGTGAAGGTACTTCAGCTTGGATGCTGGCTGAAATTTTATAAGAGGAATGCCCCTTGATGTGTTCCTCAGATGTTTCCCTATTGAGTACAACTACCTTAGGAGACCCTAGCTCATCTTTGTTAGGCTGCAATTGTAGTGCAGCACTCTCAGCACGTCTCAGTGCAATCACTAATTTTGTCATGCCCCTCGCCCTTGTCATCTAGTTTAAAACCCTATCAATTAGCCCTGGAATATCTTCAGCAAAGACCCTCCTTATCCTTTGAGATAGGTATCCTCCACTTAATATTCCTGATGCTGTATAGGCCATCCCATTGTCAAAAAACCCATTGATCAACTGAATACATTTATTCCTTCCTGTGTTGTTTCCTACTATTGGAAGGAGTGAAGAAAAAATAATCTGTAATCCAGAATCCTTCAATAATTTCCCTAGGGTTCTGCCCCAGGTCTACTAGTTACTTCTTCACCTTCTTGAAAAATAAATAGGGAATAGTAGTCGGTTGACAGTAACAGGTTAAGAGATTCCCAGCCACATCCTTCACCTGTGCTTCACAGGGGCCGCAGACTTCCCTGTCTAATTCAAGTTACATGACAGCAGACTAGAGATAGAAAAGAGATCCTGAATATCACTGCAAACACTACACATGATGCACAACCTATCTATGTTATCCACCCAAGAGGGATTAGTATGCATAAATACACTGATAAAGTGGTGCTCAAATATTGCGACAGTCTTGAGACATGCAGTGTAATATGCAATAATTAAATGTTCAAAATAAATCCAAACCTTATCATATGGAAGCGATTCTCACAAAGTATATTCACAGATAGTAAATGTCATATAATTCTGTGAAAATGTCAGATTCATGATCAAAATCACTCTAAGATCAAAAATAAAGGAAAGGTTGAAAACCATTAAAAAGGAAGGGAAACAGGATTATATTTTGACAAATGCATTGTTAACAATGTGCACAGTTCTGATTTCATAATCACAAAAGAAGCAATAGAAGATATCCTCAAAGTATGAAAACTTCAGAAAGTGTCAACAATGAAGATGAAAGGTATGAAGCAGTTTTTCTTTGGGTCTACCTGAGTAAGCTAGGACTCTTCAACTGGGATGAAAAGGATTTCAGGAGTTAGGTCCACAAAATCACCATGTCATGGAGGAAGCAAAATAATTTTCTCACCATATCCTGAACATGCTAGCAGGATGCCATTTCAAAATGATCAAAGGAGGTGGCACCTAATCAAACAGATAGCAAGCTGTGCTCTCTACCAAAGTTTGTTGTGCAGTTCTGAAGTTCACATGGAGAAAGGAAAAGGCAGACTGGGAACATTTTGGAAGAGATATCCATTTAAAGACTTGAAATCCACATAAAATTTCAAAATAAACATGCTCCTAATGCCTTAGGCAAGTCCTTTGTGCTGAGTATCGTTGGGCTTGTATTTTTTCATTCCTATAAAACTACTTGCTCACAGATGCAGGTGGAAGCAGAAAACTTGGCTATATGCATTTTTGGACTGGTTTTGGACTTTTTGAGGACTGCCTTTGTGATGTAAGACTACATTTAAAATTACTACAGACTAAGTAACAACTGCATCATATGACTGAAAAGAGGCATTTTACATATCAGAAATTAATATTGAAAATTTCAGTGCCTTGCTTCAGTACTATTTATTCCTTCTGATTTCAGTAGTTCAAGAAAACAAACCCATCAAATACTTCCATAGGATCCCAGGCCAAACCATAATATTAGGAAAATTTGTGTGTTACACCAAAGAAGAGTGCTAATTATTGATTTTTATGAGATTGTACTCTTTGCCTTTCAGTCATTTTTTGTGCAAGTAGGTGAAAAAATTTTAAGTTAGCCATGTTCCTGAAGTTTTCCTACTCTACGATAAAAAGCAGCAACATAAAAGAGGAAGTGCATGTTCACAAAGCGTTCGAATCCTTAATTCTTATTGAAAAATGGAACACTATCATTTACAGTCTTTTTTAGTGGAACGTAAGAATACATATAATTATTTCACTCAGCTCTGTAGTGGTGCTTGCTGTAATTAACATCACAGTGATTTTTTATTGTCTTCTATTTTTTGTTTGCAACTTCATCTTTTTTAATCAGTATTTTTTAAAATAAAAGCTTTATAGTATAATTAAGAGCTGCACTATAGACACACACAGAGATACATACTTATATGGCATTTTCAGATATATTCTCCTCAGGTTTTTTCATTATAGTATTCTGGTAGACTACCTGTTCAAAAAGTTTAACATGAAGGTAACATGGCTTTTGTTGGTGTGTGCTCAATGGATAATTCAAACATGCAAAACTTTATATATGCCTAATGTGCTGTCACTTTTTATCCTCTTAATGAAATAGAAATAGCTTGGTCTTTGAAGCATGATCTTTCACATGTCCTATGTACTAAAAACTGACATTAATTTGGATGGACTATTATTTCTGAATCCTCATTCTTCTGAAACTCTTAACAAGATGGCTCCCACCTGCACTTTTCCTGAAAGGCATCAGCATGTGCACATTAAAGTTTTACATTGCTTTAGTTCCCTTCTGCACAGGGAGCCACTTTCCAAGTGGAGGTTAGGAATCTGTTCATGTATAATATTGAATTCATCACTCTAATTTATCCCCTTGGCACCTGAAGTGAGAGTACAATCATTTTTAATACAAAGAACAAGAGAAATGAGGATGGCAAGGTTGTCTCACTTCTTATGTGAACTTTTGAGTAAAAGAACCAACAACAAATAAATCTGTGTTATTTTGCCTTCAGATTCCTATGCTTTCCATGTTGAATCACTAAAAGTTAAAGGAGAATAATATCTACTATTCATTCTGCCTAAAATATGGTAATTTCCCTCATCTGTAATATTTCTCTTGCACTGCATTTTATGTATATTGATTTATATTTGTAGAACAACAATGAAATTTCTCATATGCCAGACTCTAGATATGTCTTCCCTTGATCACATGAATAATAGACTACATTCAGTGTCCTGAAATTACTCTGATACTGCAGTAATTTAATAAAGCTAAAATATAGTTCCTAGGGAACGATCACAGCATGGCCCGATGTTCAAAATCTCTGCTCCAGGGATCAAGACCAGCAACTGTGTTTGTGATCTCACCCCCCATTCTTTGTTATGCAATTTATGCTTTCATTACAACAGAAATGAGAGACATGGTTTCACTTCCACAGTACTGCAGAGACAATTCTTACTTGGATTAAACACAGAAGTCAAACTAATCAGAATGTTTTTTTGTTTTTAAAATTATGGCATTTAACACACATTTGCTTCAGGAATTGGTGAATGAGACCAATTGTCCACCTGGAATCTTACTATATTTTTGTTATGGCCATATTTAATTTAACATGAATATAAAAACCTTAGCTAACAGGCCCAACTTGAACGGTGCAATAATATATGAAATTAAACTATCTCATACAATTTGTTTTGTTGCATCATCTTCCTTTAGATTAATTTTTTTCACCTAATTAAGGTAAAATGTTTCATTGTCTTCCATTCAGCTGCTGTTTGTATTGATGGAAACGTTTTATTTAAAATTAGAAACGCCAGCAATTGAAATGAAGCAATTTCAGGACAATTACTGCCACATCATAAAACCTGAAAATTAAGAAATTATATGAGTAGACACACTGAGTCAGAGCAATCAACAAGCTGTCTCAGTTTATGCTTAGACTGAAAATATTATATACTGATGAACACTTTATCGTAGCAGCAAATGAAAGACTTTTACAGAATTCTAGCATTTGAGTACATCTAGATAACAAGCTTTCTTGTGTGAGAGTTAGTTGAGATTTTAAAAAGAATTTCTGGTAAGTAACTATCCTCCAAACACCTGTTATTTAATGAGGCATATAGCATCAATTTTGGAGGGTCGATTCCACAGAGAGGATCACGATTCCAGAGAGAGGATTGTTTGGACCCGGAGTAGTTCGATAAGGACTGAAGTTCCAAATGATCCTCTCTGTGGGACCGACCCTCGCTGTGGGGTCCCTGACCCTCTCTGTGGGGTCCCTGTTCGGGCAAGAAGGGGCTGACATTCATGATCAATGTGATCAGCCAGAATCCATTTTTTGAGAGCATCAGACAAGCTTATATACAGGTATGGTTAACCATGCCCACTAGTCACACTCCGACTGGTCACATGTTACATTGTTGCATTAACGTCGAACCCTCCCCTTGCGGCTTGCTCTTTCTCCTTCCAGCACAGTTGACCACGAGTTCCCCGCTTACCAGTTCCTCGGCACTCCCCCAGGCCGCCAAGGACATACACGATCGTCAAGGTCGTCAGGTGGCCATGGCTCCAACTTGATAAGGTTTGCCTCAGGCCTCGATCAATGTTTTTGTAATTCTTGCTCCGAGAACTTGATGGCAGTCGTTAACTCTTTAGCCTGTGCCCATTCCCCAACAGCAAATGAAGGACTTTTACAGAATTCTAGCATTTGAGTACATCTAGATAACAAGCTTTCTTGTGTAAGAGTTAGTTGAGATTTTAAAAAGAATTTCTGATAAGTAACTATCCTCCAAACACCTGTTATTTAATGAGGAATATAGCATCAAGTTTTAATTTATATTCTTAAAGGATGAAGAGAATCTGAATTCTTCAATTAGTAAGTTATAAAAGTGCAAACTATTAGCTTTGTAAGCAATTTCCGTTGCAATGAGCAGATGTAACATGGATGTGTACTTTCTTCAAAACACTTTGGGAACAATCACCTTAGTGATTTTGAAATCCTTTTGTAAAATTTTTTGAAAATTATTACTATTTTTCTCTTCCATCTATCTATCATTATCATCCTCTTTAGTAAATCTCACTTAAATCCCAATAAGCTGTGCCTCATTTATGATTGTTCTCAACTGAACCAATCAGCAGCTCACGGGTCAGTGCTTATCAGAGTTTTCACTGAAAGGAGAGCTGTCCCTGTGCGTGACTAAGGGAGTCATATTCCCCGGTAACATTTCAAGTTTGGGAAACTGTCCTCATTACAATGCTGTAAGAACTTCAGTTGATACTTGTGTCATGCCCTGAAAGTAATTCAGTATAAGCTTTTTGGTAATAAACTTTGATTTTCACTCCACAACATCAGAAGAAAATGGAATTAGTAATGTAATTTTTATAAAAGCTTCAAAAACTCCTATCTGGGGGTGTGGAAGGGGAAGGTGTGAAAAATTACAAATAGAAAGCAAATGTTATGTTACTAAGCTTCATCAAAATAAGTTACATAGTTTTGTCTAAACAGCAAACCCATTACCAAAGTCTCTGCCCTTCATTCTGTTGAGTGTTCCAGTAGATTTCTCTGGCCATTTTAACTCTGGACTTCCTAATAAATAACTTTTCCAAATCAGTATACATAACCTTCCCTTAAAATGCAACAGTTTTTCTTACTTTTTCCAAGTGTCCTCTGGGTCAAGGTGTTAGTGTCTTGTTCAGCCTTCTTTCGGATCAGGAGAAGGTGAGTGTCCAGGCCAGTGACAAGATACCCAAAACAAGAATGAAAAAGATTTCTGAGTCCTTCAGTAGTAGCAGACTTTCAAAGCAAGTTGAAGAATCATAGAATCACAGAGTTGGAAGGCACCTTCAAAGACCAGCAGGGACATCCTGCACTTGATCAGGGTGCTCAGAGCCTCATCAAGCTTGGCCTTGAATGTATCTATGGATAGGGCCTCCACCACCTCCCTGGGAAACCTGTTTCAGTGCCTCACCTCCCTCATGGTGAAGAACTTTTTCCTAATGTCCTACCTAAACCAGTCCTGCTCTAGTTTAAAACCATTGCCCCTTGTCCTATCTCTACATGCCCAGGCAAAGAGTCCCTCTCCAGCTTTCCTATAGGCCCCCTTCAGGTACTGGTAGTCTGCTGTGAGGTCTTCCTGGAGCCTTCTCTTCTCCAGGCTGAAAAGCTCCAGCTCTCTCAGCCTGTCCTTGTAGGAGAGCTGCTCCAGCCTTTGCATCACCCTTGTGGCCTTCCTCTGGACCACTTCTAATAGTTCCATGTCCTTCTTGTTCCGAGGGCTCTAGAGATGGACATAGTACTCCAGGTGGAGTCTCATGAGAGCAGAGTAAAGGGGTAGAATCACCTCTCTTGACCTGCTCTCCATGGCTTTACTGATGTTACCCAGGGTATGCTTGGCCTTCTAGGCTTCAAGAGCACACTGTTGACTCATGTCAGCAGATATCAAAAGAAAAAAAGAAATCAAGCCATTCATAACAAGAAACACAAACTTTATACACTACAAATCACAGAATTACAGAATATCATGGACTGGAAGGGAGCTCAAAATATCACCTAAGGAGAAATAAGAGAAAACTATCTGAGATAAATCTGAGGAAGGCAAAATGAGGAGAAAACAGTCCAACACCAACATGAATATCATTCATTTATGTAAGGACAATCTTACAAATACAGTATGAAACTTGATAATGGTCTCTTATTTCAAGATGATAAATAGCTATTTTTTCAGGTACTCAGATGCTCATTTTTTCAGTCTGAAAATACATTTGTAAAGTAAAGACTGGCTGTCACATGAAGAAGTGAAATATCTTACCTTGGCACTAAAAAGAATGATGAAACTCTGATACAGGCCATGATTCACACAGTTGTTTTATAGTTTCCACTGGCTACAGGTTCCATAGAGAGAACATTTCTTAGTAATTTTCACCCCCACTGTCCTTTTGTTACCAAGTAACAATGCTGCGTTTTCAGAGAAAACTCTCCTGATACTGCAGACTCAAACACAACTGTTCCATCTTGGTATTATATCACAGAATCACACAGAATGTCAGGGATTGGAAGGGACCTTAAGAGAGCATCTAGTCCAATCCTCCTGACAAATCAGGAACACCTACATTAGGCAGCAGAGGAATACATCCTCACTGAGAAAATGTTTTTTCTTACATTTCTGTGGAACCTCCTATTTTCCAGCCTGTACTCATTGCCCTATGTCCTATCTTTGGAGACTGCTGAGAGAAGCCTGGCTTCATCCTCCCGACACTCACTCTTCACGTATTTTTGAACATTAATGAGGTTGATGTCCCTGTACTTTTCCCGAGACAATCATTCCTGCTTCTGTTGCCTGTGCATTTCCTGCTTGCCCTTAGCTTGACCAGCAGATCTTGACTCAGAGAGACTGGTCTCTTTCATTCTTTTTCATCCTTCAATAGATCAGATCACCTATGAATAGCATCAGTTACATGAATGCCTGAATACTTAAGTGAATTGCATAAGTGGTACATTGCAACTTATGGGAAAAAAGAATTTTAAAAATTCCTTCTAAGAACATTTCCTTCCCCCAGTGATTTAGAGTGAAATGATTTTTAAATTCTTTTTTGCTACCAGTGACCAAAATTTTTGTAATTGGAATTCTAAGAAATGTCTTCTCTCTCACTTTCAGATCCCAGCTAAAATAATTAATTGTTTTTCCTTTCAAGATTAAAATGTGCAAAATTGCGGTAGAGCTATTGGTTTCAAGTCTGCTTGAACTGATGTTGGACATTAGGACAAAGCAAAAATATCAAGATGAATGCTGATGCTTCATTCGGTATGTCAGATAAATTTGGTTTTCAACTTGTTTTTTTTTTTCAAGGGCCTATCTTAAAGATTGGAGCAGCTGAAATGTTTACTGAGATGGCATAGGAACATCAAGAGGGCAATAGCCTGGAACTGCTCATTTTCTGGGACAGGCAGTGGGGAGACTTAGAAGACTTTGATAGTGAAGCAGTTCACTACAGTGATTAAAAAAATCCACATAGAGTCTGTTATGAATTAGGCCTATTTTTGCTATCCTTATGTCAAGACATTGTTGTACTTAAAGTATCTGATATGTTGTGATCTTTTTTGTGCTCTCTTCACACACGTTCTCTGTAGCTTGACTGTGGAAATTACATTGTCTATTGATTATAATGTAATTTTCACTAAAACACAAATAGGTGGAGAAAAGTAAAATATTGAGAAACATAGAACATTTTATTTTCACAGTCTTTAAGCCTGTATGATTTTAAACAAATGACAAGTTTTCTTTCTGAAGGTGACTTTCTCATTGCATGTCTGTATTGGAGAAAAGTTAATAAAGCTTTTTCATAACATACAGGGCCTCTGAAATATTCACCTGCACTTGATTTACAAATATAAGTTTATTTCCTGTCCTAGAATTTAAAAATTAGTAGTAGCTGCAATGTTGTTTGTTAGCGAGGAAAATCTTGTGTATTGATAATAGTACTGTGGTGGGAACCCATGTTTCTCTGTGGTTCTCGTTTGTCTCTCTGATCTGTCTTGAAATAAATCATACAGCAATGAAAATGGTAGCCCAAATTTCAGAACCTTGATTTATCTTTTACTCTTATTATGATGCAAATTTTCTTTTGGAAAGTATGCTAGCAACATTTAGCTCTCAAAACAGTGAATTACAAATGAAAGCATAACATTAGGTGCTACACTGTATGGTGTATATATTTTTCAGCCTTTCTAAAGCTGTTCAGTATTTTGGAGAAAGACAACTACTTATCTGCCTTGTAGGGAGACAGTCGAAGATCAATGGCATGGAGAGTATTAATTATTTAATTTTATTTTATTATTTTGGATTCTCATAAAATTGAAGAAAGCTGAGATGCCAAAAAGTCCCTTTAAAAGTAATTATTTTTTTAGTTGTATATTCATTCTCAGTCATTCAGGGACAAGACATTTAGTCAAAGCTGCAGTGTCACCTTCAGTAAATCATTTTTCACTTACCCGGTGAGGCGGGGGGGGAGGCCCCCGGGGGGGGGTGGCCTCTTGTGGCCCACGGGGGGGGGGGGCCG
>VZTY01010002.1:50768-78403 GCA_013400935.1 Turnix velox
CCTCAGCCTCCAGAGAAAGAGGAAAGTTAAGAAGAGGTTAAATTATAGGAAAGAGAGATGTAAGATTCCCGAAGTGGCAGTGAAGTTTGTCATTTTCCAAAGGAAGAATTCCATCAACAGTGATAGATTAATGTGTGGGTTTGGCTAGAACAGATTTAATTTTCTCCGTAGTAGTCATAGTCATAGTCATAGTCATCTAGGTTGGAAGGGACCTTTCAGATCATCTAGTCCAACCCTCAGCCCAACTCTGACAAGCCTCATAGTACAAAGCTATATTTTGGATTTTTGCTGAAGAATGTTTATAACACAGGGATATTTTTGATATTACTGAGTGGAGCACACACAGACTCAAGGCCTGTTCTAATTCTCACACCACCCCACCAGCAGGTCAGGAGCTATCAAGAGTATAGCTACACAGCTTCCCAAGTAACCTCCAAATGACCAAAAGGATATTCTATACCAAATGACATCATGATCAGCATATGGAGCCAGGGAAAGAAGGAGGAAAGGGAGGGCATTTGGAGTGATGGCATTTGTCTTCCCAAGTAACCACTGCATGTGATGGAGCTCTCCTGCCTTGACCATAGCTAAGCACCTGACTGCCAATAGGAAGTAGTGAATGAATTTCTTGTTTTGCTTTGCTTGCATATGTAGCTTTTTTACTTATTAAATTGTCTTTACCTCAACCCACGAGCTTTCTGATTTTCTTCTCATTCTCACCCCTATCTAAAACAAGGGCAGTGAATGAGCTTGAAAGTACTTGAATGTGTCTGGAGGAAGGCAGCATAGAATCATAGAATAGTTTGGGTTGGAAGGGACCTTAAAGATCATCGAGTTCCAACCTCCCTGCCATAGGCAGGGACACCTCCCACTAGACCCGGCTGCCCAGTGCCTTGTCCAGCCTAAACTTGAACACCTCCAGAGAGGGGGCATCCACAACCTCTCTGGGCAACCTGTTCCAGTGCTTCACCACCCTCACTGTAAAGAATTTCTTTTATGTCAAGTCTAATTTACATCTATTGTTTCTAGTCCTCCTATTCGATATCATATTATAAAGTCCTTCCCCTGCCTTTCTGTAGGACCCCCTCAGGTACTNTTCTCACCAGTGCCGAGTAGAGGGGCAAAATCACCTCTCTTGACCTGCTGGTCACACTCCTCTTGATGCAGCCCAGGATTTGGTTGGCCTTCTTGTCTGCAAGTGCACACTGCTGGCTCATGTGGAGTTTGTCATCAACTGACACACCCAAGTCTTTCTCTTCAGAGCTGCACTCAAGCCACTATCCACCCAGCCTGTATCTGTGCTTGGGATTGCTTTGACCGAGGTGCAGGACCTTGCACTTGGCCTTGTTGAACTTCATGAGGTTGGCATGGGCCCACCTCTCAAGCCTGTCAAGGTCCCTCTAGATGGCATCCCTTCCTTTAGGCGAATCAACTGCACCACACAGCTTGGTGTCATCTGCAAACTTGCTGAGGGTGCACTCGATCCCACTGTCCATATCTCCTACAAAGATGTTAAATAGCAATGCTGATGAAAGGACTGTAAGGAATGCCCTATGTGGAGTGGCTGAGGGTTTGTCTAGTTTGGAGAAAAAGTGGCTGAGGAGCATTCTCACTGATCTCTAAACTTAGGGATTTAGAGTAGGGATGTGAGGAGGAGGGTGCTGATAAATTTCTCTTTTCAATAAATCAAAATTGGATGGGGATGCATGGTATTGAAGAGCTGAGACACTGTAAACTTTTCTTAATGATCATCCCATCCATTCTCACATCTCTTTCTAAAGGAGAAAAGCATGGTGGCTGCACAATATCTAGCTTGGTTATTCTCATATATACCACACTTGCCACACTTGCTGTACAGCTCCTCTTAATAAAGGACACTGAATGTAGAGACAGTTCAAAGCCTCAAAGCACCAATAAACTAAGCCAAATTAGAGAAGAGTTATTGAAATGTCCTTTTCTGAAACTTTGTCAGCATAGAAGTATTGTCTTTACACTAGACAACTGGGAAGACAGAGATACACATCTTTTGGGTATGCAGCTGAAAGCTTAGCATCAGGTTCAAGGTTCCTGTTTCTCTAATCATGTTCCTGTTTAAGAAGTATTCAGGTAACCTTTTGCCTTATACTATCTTCACACGCATACCTCCAATTTCAGTCCTCTTTGATGCTCTCAGTGGCTTGCTCTAGTCACTGAACAGACCGAACCCATTAGTTCCAGGGCCAACAAATTCTGAGTTGAAGGATTTGCTAGCACCACAGTGCTATGCTGACATGGTTACCAGTTACATGCCACCCAGTTCAGAGGTGGCTAACATCCACTGAGAATGCAAACCTTGTGTGTACATTCAACATGGTTAGAAATCTGCTCCTTCCATATCTTTGTCTTAAAATAGAACACTTTTAGTTTGTGCAGATACATTGTATTCAGAAGATTATTCTGTTAGCACTTATTTTAGACTCTCCAGGAAAGAGGAGCATGTTGTTTGCTGTATCAGTTTAAATAGTGCTTAGCATAATAAGGCTCTGACCTGCTGTGCTCCTTACAACTGCCATGCATAGATAAATAAGCATCTCCTGGTTTAACAAATGTCTCTAAATCAGCATTTTCAAGCACAAATGGGAGTGAAAAAAGTATAAATGTGGTCTTTCAGTGAAATGAACTGTGCAGCCACCATTTTTCCCCTTTAAATGGACCATTAGATTTAGAAAAATGAGGAAAGCTTCTATCCTCCTTCAGAAAAATTCGATTCCCATCTTCTGAACATACCTGGATGTATAGCTCAGTTGGGAGAGCATCACACTCCTAATCTGAGGGTCAGGGGTTCAAGTCCCTGTCCAGGTATGAGGCTTGTCAGAGTTGGGCTGATGGTTGGACTTGATGATCTGAAAGGTCCCTTCCAACCTTGATTATGAAATTATGAAATTAGGTTCTGTAGTTATTAATTCATTGTGGAACATGAATGACACAGATAATTTAGTTTTAGGGAAAAAGGAAACTTTTTCTTTCCTTGGTGATATGCCCACATATTAAAGCGCAACATATTAAGATTGTACTTTGCTTAGGTTAATGAACTCTAAATCTCAGTAGGGCTAATTAAAAAAAAAAAAAAAGCAAGAGGTGAAAGTATCTACAGAAAACTTTATTCAGGTTAGTGTTCCAACATCTTGGAAAGTTTTTTATAATATTTTTATATAGGCCCAGATGTTTGCCATGCAGCCTGATGGGAAGTCCTTATTTATGAGGACTGCTTTCCACCACTGCTGAGTGTAATTATGTGTAAAATGGTCTTTTTATCCTGTGCTCATGAATAGGCCTTTGTTAGAGTAAATGAGAGCTGCCGACTCAACATCTGCCTGTACTGCATGCAGCTCACCTTTTGATCTCGACATCCATTTGAACAGCTAAAAAAGTCTGTGCTTCAAGGGAACATTTCCGTTATTTACTGGGACTGTTCTTTGTTCTTTTTCTAAAGCAGAAAGATTATTTTTGACAAAGATATTTCCCTTTGATATCCATGTAAGGCAAACCATTTAGTATATTCCTTCATAGAATTACATTTTCTGTAACTTAGTAGCTTTTTTTTATGAGTTTTATATGTAGAAGGCAATGAAGGGTGAAAAACATCCAAAACTGTAGAGAAAGCAATAATTTATTATGCCCTGTGGGACTCAACAGCTTGTTATAAATTCATTTTTCATGTAAATGGTTTTAAAAAAAGATTAAACTTGGTGCTTGTGCTATAATTGTTATTCATGTGAACTTCAAAGAAATTTCATTCTTTGACTACCCTTTAATGCTAATGTCCAGAAAAATCAATTTTCACTTTTTCATTTTTGCATTTGAAATAGACTTAAGCTTACTGCAGCTAAGAGGTTTGGATTATTGGCATGCCTGACAAAGAATATTTTGTACACAGATTTAAAGAGGTGACCAACATTTAACTGGAGGTTTTGAAATCAGTATTTTGCTAATGAATCTTAGTTCTTTAGGTGATTCAGTGCACACAAAATTTAAAGAAGATACATCAAACACTTGCTCTAGTCTTAATTTTTCATCTGCAATCAAGAAAATTTTCAGAAAATTCCTTCAGTATGATACATGTTCTGACCTTGCTCTATAGTCACATCAACTCTGTCCTTTGATCTAGGATGAAGATCTGAGTGTAAAAGGCTCAATGGACAGAGGAGAAAATGGAAGAGGATCCATATATGGCATTCACTTTAACATCTATAGTTGTAATGGAAAGTAGCTTGATAGTTTTGGAAACAATGCAAAACTCTGTGTGTTACATTTGCCTTCTTTAGCATCTCTGCTTCCAGTTCTTAATTGGTTTAACCTCAGATGAGAACTAGATCAAAGATCCTCCTGTCAAAGTTTTCTGGGGATTACTTGGTAGTATTTTGTAGTTGCTATGGAGAAAGTAACAAATGTACAGTCTGCGTAGGTTCAAATGTCCCTGAGCATCACACACAAATTTATGGAAATCCCTCTGCAGCTCTGTTAGTTCTAAGAGGAAGTCCTTGGCCAAACTCTTGTGTAGGTTTAAAAGACATGACAGTTTCTATATCTTAACTGGGACTCTTGTACTAAGTGACTACACTTGAATGATTTAGGAGCTTTTTTTAGCACTGGAACAGTTTTTTATAGTACACAAGGTCAGTTTCCAAATACTGCTTTTCTTCCTGTGCCTCCTCTGGGCTCATGTATCATTGACTAACCAGCTGGAAATAGCTGTGTAAGCAGACAACTGTCTGAACCACACAGTCAGGATTCAAGGATGTTGGTAAGGGCAAGAATTATCTGATTAGGTCATGAATAATGAGAGGCAAGGTTAGGTGCTCTCACATTCCTTTCCTGCAGCACTAGATTACTACTGCTGTATTGCTAACATATTAAAATGTTATGAAACATGTTTTTCAGTAATAAATATAGCCCTTTTGATCTGCTATTTCCTCAGCAGGGCAGTCTTTTGCTTCAGGCTTTATGTAGATATCTATCTGATTCAAATAAAAGAAAACATTCTATCCTCTGTTAAAATGTCTTCCTACAAAGATTTTCATAGATGGTCACATTACTTAATGAACATGCTAATGGTTAAGTCCTCAGCCAGTATATGCAGGAATGTGAGCTATTTCTTTCTGTAAGATGGGAAAGAGCACCTCTGCAAATGAATCCGGTTCTGTTAAAACTAGGTCAAGGCTGAAAACAAAGGCAAGTATGACAGCAATCAGATTTATGTGAATATGAAACAATGCTTTAAATTGCTGTTTAATAACTTTCAAGTATCTTCAGGATTTTACAGCACATACTACATTACAAAAATAATTGTCTCTCAGACCTAATAAAAATTAGGATATTTCTCAGGTAAGCCAAAGCCTTTTTGCATCCCAGTTATTCTGATCTGTTCTAGCTGTGGTCATGCAAATGACCATCACAGGGAATGACTTGATCAGTTTGTAACATGCCTTCTGAATTCAGATACTGGGAAATATATTGATACTAAAGTTTTTAGCCTGTGGTTATGTGGTTCTACTGGAAAATACATAGACTATGCAAATTGAATTACTTAGTTTCCTGATATCTTCCTTGGTTTAGACTATGTATTTTTTAAAACCAGAAAAATGCTGTATGTGGTGAATACTTCCTTCTGTAAAATATATGCTTTAATAATAAGTAAGCAAACTGATGCAGAATCCAGCCATACAAACCGAAATCTTCCATGACTCCAAGAATTTTTGTGATTCCTTATGGCTAAGACAGCCGTCATCTCATATCCAGCACTCTTTATTAAAAACAGCAGGTAGGAAAAATGGGTACATGCATTTGTGTGCAGTTAACCGACTAGGAAGAAAATAATGAGCTTGAAGTTTGTTTCAGTGCCACATCCTTTGATTCTGTTTGCTTTTAGTTTATATGTAGGTACCTTCTCATGACCTCATCTAGTAGGTGAAAGTCAATAACGGGATCAAAAAATGCAGAGTTTCACTAGCCTTATTTACCCCACTACTTTGCTCATCTTTGCTGCATCCAAGTGATTCCCACTGATTTGTTGAAAAATCACAAGTCAAAACTATTCAAAGTCTCTTTTATAGACCTACAAGATTCTGAGAAATCTGTGGTGTTCAATAAAGTTGCTTTTTGCTTTCATATTAGCTCTTTTATTAGAGTAGTTACTGTGGTTCTTTTTTACAGCATTCTCTAAGCAACAGGCAACGGTACTGGTTTTAAAGTTTAAAGTTTAATGCTATGAGTGCCTATAAAATCTTTAAGCTAGCTGCTGATCAATGAATCTTTTTTGTTTCTCCATGCTACTTATAATGCAAGTTAAAATGCCTGTATTTGTAAACTATTCACTGGAACCAGACTGATTTTAAGCTTGAGAAACTCTAAATGCTTTGTTCTGCCTACATCTCATGGTCTTGTAGCCATAGTGCAGTAGTCTAATGTCCATGAAGACTGGGAGGCCTTCCATCCCCCTGAGATGCAATCAGCTGATGGCCTCACTCCCTGAAATGCCTGTACACTAATGCATGAAGCTTGGGGAATAAACAGGAGGAATTAGAAATATGTGCTCAGAAAGGAAATTATGATCTGGTGGCAATCACAGAGACATGGTGGGAAAGCTCACATGACTGGAAGGTGGTCATGGATGTCTATGTCCTTCTCAGGAAAGACAGGCTAACAAGGAGAGGTGATGGAGTTGCCCTTAATGTGCAAGAGCAACTAGAATGTGTTGAGTACTGTCCAGGGGTGAGTTAGGAGAAAGTTGAGAGTTTGTGGGTGGGAATTAAAGGACAGACTGGCATGGGGGGTACTGTGGTGGGATTCTATTACAGGCCACTGGATCAGGATGAGGAAGTTGATGTGGCCTTTTCCAGGGAGCTGAGAGGTGCCTCAGAAGTCCATGCTCTGGTTATTGTGCGGGATTTTAACTACCCTGATATTTGCTAGAAGGCCCACTCAGCCAGCCATCCACAGTCCAAGAAGTTCCTCCAGTGTATTGATGACAACTTTCTGATGCAAATGGTGAATGAAACAACTAGTAGAGGAGTAATGATAGATCTCATTCTCACTTATAAGGATGGTCAGGTTGAAGTGGTAAAGGTTGAGAGTAGCCTTCGTTGCAGCAGTCATGAGAAGGTGGAGTTCAGGATCTCATGTGGCATGAACAGGATAGCAAGCAGAGTCACAACCCTGGATTTCAGTAGGGCAAAATTTTGACTTTTCAGGAAATTGCTAGGAGAAATCACATGGGACTGGGTGCAAGAAGGTAAGGGGGCTCAAGGTTAGCATTCAAGAACTGCCTCTACCAAGCTCAAGATCAGAGCATCCCACAGGTATGAAGTCATGAAAGGAATCCAGGAGACCTGACTGGCTAAACTGGGAACTGCTGGGCAAGCTCAAGTGGAAGAGGAAGAATCTGCAGGTCATGGAAAAAGGGAGTGACCACTTGGGAGGAATATGACTGTTGGTGGTGGATGTAGGGAGGCAACTCGGAAAGCAACTAGGAAAGCTAAGGCTGCCTTAGAATTAAACCTTGCAAGATGGGTCAAGGACAACTTACACTAGAGACCATTCATGAATGAGGAGGGTGCTCTGGTGACAGAGGATACAATGAAGGCAAAGATACTGAATACCTTCTTTGTTTCTATCTGTTCTTCTGAAAAGTGTCCTGAGGAGCATCATACCCTTGAGATCCCAGAGGAAGTCAGGATAAAGGAGGAATGTGCTTTAGTTGATGTAGACTGGGTTAGAGACCAGTTAAGCTATCTGGACATTTACAGATTCATGGATCCCGATGGGATGCACTGAGGATGCTGAGGGAGCTGGCAGAAGTCATTGCTAGGCAACACTCTATCATCTTTGGTGTTCTGGTTTGAGGTAAAACAGGGTAAATTCTCTAGTTTGTAACTTCACATTTCAGCTAGGCCTCTTCTGTCTGGCTAAACTCTGAAATTAACTGCACATTGCTCAGAAACTGTTCACTTCCAGACTGATAAGACCTGATTATACCAGGGAATGGTATGCAAGAAGCTCTTATTTTCTTTACTCACTATGGTGATCAATGTCAGAAGGTTCGTCATCTACCCTACCAGGGGGCTGGAAGCGGAAAGATGTAGAGAAGTCCCACCTGCAAGGAGGAGCAGACAGGGCAGGTGCCCCAAAATTGGCCAACATGAGTATTCCATCCCATCTGCCCCATACCCAGTATAAAAGCTGAGGGATCGAAGGGTCAGCTCTTCTTCTTTTTCTTCACTCTTTCTTCGATGGCCGACATCTAGGAAAAACTCTGCCTTTGACCCCGATCTGAGCACTCCTGAATCCAGATCTGGCATCCAGATCCTGACTGAACTGGCCCCAGCCTGGGACTCTCCCCACGTCTGCTGGGGACGTGATCATCATCCCCGGAGCTTGATATGGTTTGCCCTACACCATGGTGTCGCATCTCTTGGGTGGATCCTACCTACAGTAATTAGCTGTCTTGAGGGTCATCAGGAGCAAGACTTTGCTCACATTTCATGGCTACTACTGGGTTGCAATGTACATCATGTTCCTACTTTACTGTTGACTCAAAAAAAACCACCATAAAAAACTGTGTTGAAAGGGCAGTCTGAAGGTCAGCTAATCAAGATCAGTATTATAGTTACATTAGGATGCACAGGGCTGTTTCCTATAAAATTTTGGAGTCCTCAAACAATGGAAACACTATGGTATCTTTAGGCAACACAAATCTGTGCTAATGTCTGTTGCCTCTGATCCTTATTCTATATGGCTCTGAGAAGAATTTGGCTCTGTTTTCTCTATAATCTCCACTTGTGCAGAAATTGCATTGATGACAGTTAAAATTAGCTTGCTTCTTGCAGCTCTGAAACCAGCCCAATTCTCTTACCTTCTCCTAAAGCATTTAACTTAGACATTTAAACAGCTCCGTCACTTTTCACTGCACTCACTCCAGGTTTTTCTGCAGTAGAAAGTGTGAAAATGGACAAAATGTATTCCAGAAGCAAGCTCATTAATATCTGATAGAAAGGAATGATCACTTTCCCACTGCACCATTGCTTCAAGTTACTCCAACACAGGTCGCAGTTTCACCCACAGGATGCACCCATCGTGCACTGTTGTCCACAGTAGTGACAACTAAGCAGTAAATTTCCTTTCTGTAAAAGTACACATGAGAACAATATCACAAAAAAATTTAAAACCCCAGATATTCAATCACAGAATTGTAAGGGACTTTGACGTATCATTAAGTCCAGTCCTCCTGACAGAGAAGAAACACCTACATTAGGTCACAGAGGAACACATCCAGGTGGGTTTTGAATGTCTGCGAAGATGGAGGCCTCTCTTGGCAGACTGTTCCACTGTTCCAGCACCCTCATTGTGAAAAAGGTTTTTCTTATATTTCTGTGGAGCCTCCTATGTTCCAGCTTGCACCTGTTGCCCCATGTCCTATCATTGGAGGTCACTTAGAAGATCTGGGCTCCATCCTCCTGGTGCTCACTCTTTACATATTTATCAACATTAACTGGGTCACTCCCTCAGTCTCCTCAAAGCTAAAGAGACCCAGCTCCCTCAGCCATTCCTTGTAAGGGAAATGCTCCAATCCCTTATGCATTTTTGTGGCTCAGTGCTGGACACTATCAAGCAGTTCCTTGTACTTTATGAATGAGGGCCCCAGAAATGGATGCAGTATTCCAGATGTGGTCTGGCCAGCACAGAGTAGAGGGGCAGGAGAACCTCTCTCGACCTACTGGCTATGCCCATTCTAATGTACCTCAGGATGCCATAGGCCTTCTCGGCCACTAGGGCACATTACTGGCTCATGGTCATCCTGCCGCCCACCTGGACTCCCAGGTCCCTTTTCCCTACACTGCTCTCTATCAGCTCTGTCCCCAAATTATACTGATACACAAAGTTGTTCTCGCACATGTGTAAGACTCTACACTTGCACTTGTTAACATCTCAACTAATTTTTCTCTGCCCAACTCTCCAGCCTGTCCAGGTCTCACTGGGTGGCAGCCCAGCCTCCTGGTGCATCAGCCACTCCTCCCAGTTTTGTGTCATCAGTAAACTTGCTGACAGTGCAATTTATGCCCCACATCCACACTGCTGAATATATTGAACAGTACTTGTCCCAATACTGATCGCTGAGGGACTCTACTAGATCTGGACCTCCTGCTAGACTGTCACATTGACCAAAATCCTCTGGCTTCTTTCCTTCAGCCAGTTGACAGCCAATGTCACTACCCAATCATCCAGACCATGTTTCCTCAGTTTAACTGCTGTGTGAGACAGTATCAAATGCTTTACTGAAATCAAGATAGACCATATCCACTGCTTTACTATCCTCTACCCTACTGGTTATGTCTTCATAGAAGGTTATCATGTCGGTCAGGCATGACTTCCACTTGTTAAATCCATGTTGACCGCCCTTAATGACCTGCTTATCTCTGACGTGCCTAGAGACAGCACCAAGTATAAGTTGCACCATGACCTTTCCAGGGATGGAGGTGAGGCTGACTGGTAGTTACCTAGGGCCTCCTTCTTGCCCTTTTTGAAGACTGGAGTAACATTTGCTTTCCTCCAGTTTTGAAGCACCTCTCCTGTTCTCCATGAGTTACCACAGATAATGGAAAGTGGCTTAGCAATGACTTCCAAGAGCTCCCTCAGCACCCTTGGTTGCATCCTATCAGGACCCATGGATTTGTGAATGTCCAGATTGCTTAACTGGTCCCTAACACAGCCTACATCAACCAAGGCACACTTCCTCTGGGGTCTCAGGGATATGATGCTCCTCAGAACACTTTCCAGCAGAATAGACAGAGACAAAGAAGGCATTCAGTAACTGCCTTCATTGTATACTCCATCACTAGAGCATCCTCCTCATTCATCAGTGGGCCTACATTGCCTCTACTGTAAATTTTACCTGCAGTGTGAACTTATGACTGGGAAGGCCAGTCTGAGGTGTATAAGAAGGGGCAAGGTTAGCAGGCGGGGAGAGGTTCTTCTGCCCCTCTGCTCTGCCCTGGTGAGACCACATCTGGAGTATTCTGTCCAGTTCTGGGGCCCTCAGTCCAAGAAGGACAGGGAACTGCCTGAGAGAGTCCAGCAGAGAGCCATAAAGATGATTAAAGGATTGGAGCATCTCCCTTATGAGAAAAGGCTGAGTGAGTTGGATCTCAAGCTTGGAGAAGAAGACACTGAGAGGTGAGTCAGTTAATGCTGATAAATATGCAAAGAGTGAGCACCAGGAGGAAGGAGCCAGGTTCTTCTCGGTGACATCCAACTGTAGGACAAGGGGCAAAAGGTTCAATCTTGAACACAGGAGGGTCCACAGAAATACAAGAAAAAAAATTTTCACAATGAGCGTGACATAACACTGGAAGAGGCTGCCCAGAGAGGCTGTGGGAATCTCCTTCTCTGGAGACATTCAAAGCCTGCTGGATGTATTCCTCTGTCACATGATGTAGGTGTTACTGCTCTGGCAGGGGGATTGAACTAGATGATCTCTTGAGGTCCCTTCCAGTCCCTGACATTCTGTTATTCTGTGTGATTCTCTGATTTTGTGACTCTTTTAAAACAAATCCAGTCTTATAAATGGCTATTATTAATCAAACTCTCAACATACTTCAGGATCTTTGGTCATGTCCAAATTAGGTGAATAACTCTGAAAGAAATCAACTTCCTCAAATTTTGAAATATACTCTCAAGAACAACAGGCTTATATCTTATGATAAATTGATATGATAACTCAGAACCTACTTACTGACCCATTTCAATATTAATCTTTTCCCATTAAGGATTTCCATGGGGAAATAGAATTATTCTTTTGAGACTCTGTTGAAATTGGATTAAATTCTGTATTTAAATACATATATATAATTTTGATCTATGTATGAAAATAAAGTACTTTCACCTTCGTCAGGGAGAAAACTTTTTCCTCTTTTTTGCTCAGAAGACTGTAATGACTGCGATGGTTTTATAAATATGCATGTTGACAAGCTTTGCAAATGTAGATTATAAGTAAAGGCATATAGTTATGCAATGTAAAAAGCTTCTTACATATTAGCATCACACCAAAGGATTAAATGTCCTATAAAATCATCACTGAGAAAAGTTAGAAATTATATATAATCTCAGTAGGATCAGTAATTGTTAAGTCCTATCTCTCTGTGTGCTCAGACCTATTCCCAAAAAACATCCTTGTACACATATATTCAGAAATGAAGAGTGTTAAGGAAGCTATCACGACTCTTCTCTGCCTTACTCTTATGCTTTGTATTTCTTTCATTTTTTTGACAGCTAATGGCAGCCAAAGTGATTTTGTTTGGCTGAAATTTTTGCCTGATGGTAGCAGTCTTTATAAAAAGCCCTGACAGAGCTTTAGGCACTCTCTCAGTATGAGAATGGAACTCGCTTATGCATTTCTCATGATCCCTACCAAATCTCTGTAGTGGTACCTGCCAGAACATTCTTCAGCTGTATAAAGGTTTGTAGCAAGGTAGAAGCAAGTTTAGTGTCTGATTTTGCCCTGTTCAACCTAGGATCATTTTTACTCAGTTCGAAGGCTCAAAAGCACTATTCCATGGTAACAGTTACATTTACAATTGCAAATCTCAGCTTTTAACTGACTTGCAAATCCTTGTTTCAAGCCAAATTAAATGCAATGGCTGTCATAATTCATAATCAGCACTGTTAAGACTATGTCACCATCTCCTTTTTCCTGAAATATGGAACTTTATTGCATCTTGATTTACCAACAATTTCAACCACTGTTGTTTAATGTATAAATTAGAAACAACTCTAAAAAATCATTCTTATTCTACTGTATGCCTATTTCTTGAGACTAAAACACAAATGTAAGCAATGTAAGAGTTTGTTCCATTCAGTTATTAAATGCTTTAAAGAGTGACCTTCAAAGCTTTTCATGTAGAAAATTACTTTCTGCTTTTGTGCACACATATTAAGAGAAAATGAGTTACTAACCTGGACTTCCTAGCATAATCATCCACATCAAATATCTGGTTATCCTTTTAGGGTTACATCTCTTCTGCTTCCTTTATTGAATGGACAAATGATGTGACTTATACTGAAAGCAGGAAAAAAAATAGGACTTTCTCCTCAGCTGCTGAGAACTTGTTCAGATACAAGTTCAGAGGATCTGGGGAGATTTGTTGGATTCAAATGAGTCACCTTCCATAGGGGTACCCTACTGTCAAGATATTTGAATAATTACAAAATAATAATTACAAAATTTTTAAAAAGTTAAACAGAATAATAATTGTGGCCCAAATAGTGGAAAAAGTTGAGGTCTGCAGGGTGCATAGGCCTACTTGGATCCATGACTCACATTCTCACAATATACTTGTGGTAATTAGAAAATCTTCTCAAAAATAATTCTCATCCAGATCTCCAGAGAAATCCTCCAGGCAATAACTGTAGTCTCACCTAAGCAAATTCCTAAATTATATCATTCTCTTTTGGGCAAACTCCTACAAATAGTAGTTTGCACAGAGTTGACGTGAAACGGAAATGTGTTAATACTTTAAAGCTCATTAGGTTCAGAAATCAGTCACTTCAGTTCCTCACTTACTTCTTAAACACCCCCTTCAGACTCTGGCATGCTTCCTCAATATTACTTATATGCCATGATGTACTGAGTTTTACAGATTTCCTTTATTGCCAGCTTTTCAGTATTTATTTTATTATTCTTTCTTGTACATAGACCTTTTTATTTTGTCTCATTTACCATTTCTGTAATGGATATTTGCCTGCTGTCTGTTGGATTTCTCTCTGGACAGCATGACACAGAGGTGAGTCTTGAGGTAGTCATGTACAATGGCTAGGAGCTTGAATGGCTGTGCATCATTGCCAGGCCAGTCAGTAAAGGAGGCTGAGAGGGAGCTGCTGATTCCTGCCCATCTTGCTGAGCCCTCTGCTAGCCTGGGGAAAGGGTGAACAGCAGTTCATGGATGCAGTAGAAGGGATTAACCTTTCAGCAATACCAACCCCAGCTGTCTGAAAGATGACAGTAGTATCTGTCTTTATTTCAGATGCTGTCTGCAAAGGTCACCAAAATAATCTGTTAGCACTCTTTCCAATACAAGACATGTCAATGCATTATCTGAATACAACTTGCTTTCACAAGCTGTTTACTAAGTGGATAACAGGATGTCGTGGTTTGACTTTGGAGTGAATAAAAGAACCACTTGCTTACCTCTCCAGCTGCACCCTTTTCAGGGGGAAGACTCATGAGGGTAAAAGAAAACAAAACAACAGTCATAGATGGATGGATGGAGACAAAAGCAAAAAACAAAGTTTAACAGATGAACACTGGCAGCAAGAAAAAAAAACACTAACAGGAGTGAGGGAATGTACAGTATCATACAATACAATCTGAACAGTGTCCCCCTGACCATTTCCTGCCCCCCCCCCATGGGCATGGCTTAGATGATAGTGGGATACCTGTATCTGCAATACTTAATCCTATCCCCACCAGAACCAGGACATAGGACAACCCAGCAGTGATACCTTGCCCAGAGAATGTTTTCCAGTCCTGTACAAGTGGTCTTCATTCCCATCTCTTCCTAAAAGTGCAGTCCTATTAGAGGAAGTAGACCATAAATGAACATTTTATTTCTATTGGCATGTTTATGTAGCTCACCAACCAGAAGTGGGGGACCTCGAAGCCTGTGGGGAATGGAAATAGGTGCCATCTCAAGGAGGCAGACAAATCCCCTCTCGGCCTCCCACAACTCCCAGATTATCCTTGGAGAACAGGTATGGGGTCCTGCAAGACGAAAGGGCTGTTGAAGTGGAGAACAGGAGACCTATTCCAGAGGACTCACTAAAAGCAGATAGACCCTCTGGGAATACAACTATCATTTCTACAAAGAAGAAAAGGGTCCTAGTTGTATGTGACTCAGTCCCGAAGGGAGCAGAAGGACCAATATGCAGAGTTGACCCTCAGCAAAAGGAAGTCTACCTGGAGCCCAGATCAGGGATATCACTAGGATAATCCCCAGCGCAGTGCAGCTGGCAGACTACTACCCATTGTTCATTTTCTGGACGAGTGGGGAGGAAGCAAAGTCCCGTAGTCTGAGAGAGATGAAGAAAGACTTCAGGGCCCTGTGACAGTTAGTGAAATTTCCTCTTTCCTCCTGCCATCTCCAGATAATGACAGGGGATTGAATACAAAGACTCAGACTTTGAATACCTGGCTCCAAGTCTGGTGTTACAGGCAGGGCTTTGGGTTCTTTGATACTGGTTGGTTTTATAAGACCCCAGACCTGACAGGGATACACATGAAATTTCTATCACAGAGGGGCAAAAGGGTCCTGGGACAGAAATTAGCTGGGCTCAGTAAGAGACCTTTAAACTAGATTTGAAGGGGGATGAGGTTGCAGCAGGGCTTCCACCAGTGTGGAAGTGCTTAGAAGTCAAGGTTATGGAAGAAGGTGCCTGTGTTGATGAAGACAGGGTTAGGGATCTATTGAACAATATGGACATCCACAGAGGAGATGGCAATGGGTCCATCACTGTTGGCGATGGATGTCCTGTGCCTTGACTAGGGCCATGGGACAGAAAGAGGTCTTCCAGAGTGCAGAAAAAAGATGTTCCAGTTAGTATATCAGTATTGGTAAGGAGGCAACTTAATTGCCTGTATGTTAATGGTAGGAGTATGGGAAACAAGCAGGAAAGGTTGCAGATGCATGCATACATACATTTGCTTTCCTCAAATCCTCAGGCACCTCTCCTGTTCCCCATGACAAAACAATAAAAAATTTTAAACAATATAGCACAAAATTATTTTGATCTCCTTGGGAAAAAATTTAACAGTTCTGACAAGGACAGTTTGCAAGCATTTATTGAAGCTGGAAGAGTATAGACATGGGCAGCAGTGAGGTGTGATGAATTCTCTGCAGACCAGCACACAATATTACAAGCAAAGGAAATAAGACACACAGCTTGAAAGTAAATGAGGCATTTACTAAATCTGAGCTGTACAAAATCCATTTAGTTACTGGTGACTGTTACTGATACTGGTGGAGATGACATTATGTCAGAGAGCAAACATCTGAAGCTAAGTGGAAGTGAATATCAGGTATTGGAAGAGACCTCAAGATATCATCTAGTCCAATACCCCTGGCAGAGCAGGAACACCTATGTCAAGTGATGGAGGAATTTGCCCAGCTGGCTTTGAATGTCTCCAGAAAAGGAGATGCCACAGTGTCCCTGGGTAGCCTGTTCCAGTGTTCCGTCACTCTAACTGTGAAAATGTTTTTGCTTTACATTTCTGTGGAATCTCCTGTGTGCCAGTTTGCACCTATTGCCCCAGGGACTGTCATTGGAGATCACAAAGAAGAGCCTGGTTCTGTCCTCCAGACACTCAACCCTTACATATTTATAGACATTAAGGAAGTCACCCCTCAGTCCCCTCCAAGCTAAAGAGACCCCAGCTCACTCAGCCATTCCTCATAAGGGAAATGCTCCAGTGCCTTAATCTGCATTGGACTCTCTCAAGCAGTTCCCAGTCCTTCTTGAAATGAGGGCCCCAGAACTGGATGCAGTGCTTCAGATGTGGGCAAAGTAGAGAAGTGGGAGAACCTCTCTCCACCCACTGACTACGCCCTTTCTAATATACCTCAGGATGCCATAGGCCTTCTTGGCTACTACGGCACATTGCTGGCTTGTGGTCACCCTACTGTCCACCAGGACTCCAGATACCTTTCCCCGACACTGCTCTCTAACATCTCAGTCCCCAACTTATACAAAAGGTTGTTCTTCCCATGTGTAAAACTCTACACTTGCACTTGTTACTTTTCATTTAATTTTTCTCTGCCCAACTCTCCAGGCTGTCCAGGTCTCACTGGATGGCAGCACAACCATCTGGTGTGTCAGAGACTCCTCCCGGCTTTGTGTCATCAGCAATTTGCTGACAGTGCACTCTAGTTCCTCATCCAAGTCATTGATGAATATATTGGACAGTACCACAATGTCATTGGTCTCACGGAGTCATGGTGGAACAGCTCACTTGACTGAAATGTGGTCACAGATGTCTATGTCCTTCTCAGGAAAGACAGCCACAGAGAAGACTATAGGTACTGAAATAAACAATTTTTAGGTTTTTGAGCATCATCTTGTCTTCCGAGTTGCAGATATTTTCATAGCTCATTGGGCAGGCCATTAAATGAGGCAGAGGTGGTCCATCTTCTGTCAAAGCTGCGAACTTCTTTGCATAAGAAAATATATGAGGACACAAGTAACTATGGAATGCATTATTTGCATCAAAAATTAGACTGGTTGGTGAGCATAAGGTCTCTTGTGAATATCAGGAGTTTCAGTCTGCCATTTAAACAACTTCCCTATTATAAATACTTAATATCTGGGCTTGATGGATTTTCCATTGTTTGAAATTTTATCTATTTGGAAGGCAGCAATTTAAAAGCCTTCAAGGAAACAAGGAATGACAGAATAACAGTTAATGAAATTAAGATAAAGGAAAAAGATGGAAAAACGTTTATTTTACTATTTTAAATGCAGCAATAACTTCTGGGAAAGAAGTTTATAAATTCTGATAATAAGATGTCAAATCTAAATAAATGTAACTAAATGCAGGATGTTTTAGATTCAGGCAAAAGAACTGCAGAAGTCATAGTTCCTCACTTAAGTCTTTGTATGTATGAATTGTATGTTCATGTCAGGACTGTTGTATTGTGGTCCCTTCAATTCACCAAAAGGTTTTGGAAATCATCATGATACAGACCTCATTTACATAACTCACAGTAGGTTAAATTGTTACACACAGAGGTCAAGCTACATTTCTACATAACAGCAATGATATTAAACAGAATGGACTTCATGATGGTTGAGTCTCAAAAATAGTTTGTTTTTTCCTGATGTGAACAGATGTGGGAAGACTTTAGTATCACACACTGGGTCAGTGAGTGTGATGATAGTGTGATAAATCTACTTCTTACTAACGTGGGTCAGCTGAATGAATCCTCTAGACCTGAAATGAGGTGGTACGTATTCATCCTTATTTCTACAAATAAACCAGTTTCACAGATCAGTTCATCTCACTTGATAAAAACAAATTTAAAATTCATATCCCAGTTCTAGGGACAGAAATGGTTTGAAAAGTTCTTATGAAAATTTGAATGAGAATTCTGATTAGTCGTTAAGACATCAGACATTTTGTTTAAAAGAATGGAAATTCATACTTCAGCCAAATTCAGGACAGAATTTTGGAGCAGCAGCTCTGTCTTCAGGTCTGAGATGTCGAAAACTGCTACCACTGGCTTTGATGAAGATGCATACCTAATTTGCAATTAAATTATGTAAGTCAGGATAATATCTAATGCTAAGCTAGCAGGAGGAATTTGCTAGTGCTTCCACTTAATTAGGTATTTGTGCATTTCATAAGATTTGTCTCTGGATAGCAAATAGGTGGAGAAATTTCTTTTCTGGCCAGGGATCCTTCATGGATAGAGTAAAACACTTTTTAAATCTTTTTTGGTGTGGCTTAGTTGCCAAATGGGGTTAAACCCACAGCATACAGTAGCTACGTACTGTTTGCAGATTTCAGGGAAGTAAAGCATATGCTGCAGCTTCAAAAATAGATGTATGTCACTAATTCATATCTGCAATCAAGAAGAGCTACAAAAAAACCTGCTGGTTCTTTTGGATCATATCATGTAAATAATGTTCCCCTGGAGCCGAGCAGACCCAAGGCATACTTTAAATTTTACACCATAAGAACCAGAAATATTTGCCATTTCTAGAGTGTAACAAAACTAAATTAAAATGTTGGCTTTCTGTACAAGCTTTGGCTGAGATTGAGAGGGTCTCAGGTGGCAAACACAGGTTGTCAATTCTCAGAGATACAACAGGGGGATTTATATGTCATTTGAAAAGAAAAACAATTCCGTTACTATACAGCACAATCCTAAAAAGTACTCTAGAGGGTTAGATAATAGCCAGGGAAACCCCACTGATTGCAGAAAGGTTACATCAGTCACCAGATACAGAGGTACGACAGTGTGAACAGTAGGGATTTATGGTTTGAGTGATTTATTCCTGGCAAAAAAGAGAGAAAATCATAGTACTGAAATGAAGAGATAGCATAGTCAAAATTTTTTCTTTGCTATTTAACTGGGATCACAGTTTATTTTCTAGTAAAAGTAATCACTCTAGTAAAAATAGTCACTCCCCAACAACTTTAGAGAGAAAGGCAAAAATGTACTCTGGCAGATAAAAAGAAATGCATTGGGTTTTTAAGCACTGAAATATTGTGGATGTCCTAAAGCTATACAGATACATGTAAATGCTGCCTGTACATTGCCAAATAATACGTGACAGTGACTTGTAAAACTCAATACCTCTTTCAGGTGTTGGTCTGCTTCTGGAGACCCTTCATATAAGGCTACTGTTTACATTCCACCAATCTAACCACAGCCTTTAATCAGTCTATGTGCCTGTCTGAAATGCTAAATCATTGTCCAGCTTTCCCCTGCCATTGCAAAGAAGGCTATGGTTAGAGCATTCCCACTGAGTTTGTTAGGCAGCACATGAAAGTTACGTGGCAGCAGTCAAAGATTACTTAAAGATTTATAGTAAGCATATGCTAATTTCGTTAGTCTCAAGCTCTTTGTGACTAGTGCATAATGTCTGGTATTACCATTAGCACATAGTATGTGCAACTTTGAAGTAAAATAAAGGTAGAAAAAACTCACAGAAGGTTCTAATAATAGGAAGAGTCATACAATATTACTTCAGTGTTAGGTTATTTACAGCAATTTTAATCTGAGTTTGTAATGCTTTTCAAAGAATCTGGAGGAAAATTAATCAATAGTGCTTGCTTTATATACTATGGATGTGCCTACATGGTACTGGATGATTGTCTATGAGACATCTACTGAGTTATGATGTCAGGCTTAGTGAGCAATCTGATTCAGTTAAAGATGTCCCTGCTTAGTGAAGGGCATTGAACTAAATGACATTTAAAGCTCCCTTCCAAGTCACACATTCTGTGAATCTATGAGTTCTGCCAAGTAAATACAGATGAAATAGTACATACACAGCTTATTTTCAAATGAAAGGTTTAGCATTTAGTGTCTTAAAAGAGAAACACTGCTGAGAACCACAGCACAATAGATATGTGGATAAGCATACATGTGAAAGGTATTGTCAAACTTCTTGTAGGCTTCTTTTTATATGAATCATCTGGGCAACTCCTTATAGTTGATTGCACACTCAGATGAGCTCAGTATAACTGCAGATCTTCAGTGTTATAATAGATTTATCCATTTCCAGCCTTAAATTTTCCTCAGTGAATAAAGGGTGACTTACCTCAAAGACATGCGGATTTGACAAATTCTGTCTCTTAGGTTCTGCAGTGAATCTAAGTCATGAGTCCTTTTACTGGGGCAGAAAATCTGATTCTGTAGAGAGATGAAATTTCCTTAGGACGGTTCTGATTTGAGAGACTTGTGCAGCAAGTCTGCCAAAGTTGTTCAAAGTGCAGACAGTACGTAACACTTGTTTCTTATGTAGGTTTTTCACGCTGGAATTCATAAGAAATGTTACTTCGGGTTTTAAAATTTAAAAGATTCTGGACTCAAAAGGAGAATAAGGAGAACAAAAGGTAGCTGAAGTGGCGTGGCAACTACTGCTGAAATGAAAATGTATTCCAGGCTGGTAGTTCTTTTTCTGACAGAATAGTTAAAGATTGGTCCAGCTTCATGTGATCTGTTTTTACGTCTACTTCATTGGCAGTGAGTGAAATAGGTTTTTTAAATTTCTATCTCTCTTGTATCTATTTGATATCAAGATCACATTTCATTGAAAAATGTTCACTGAGGGTGCATGGAATAATTATTTTATTGCTAATATTTTCGTAAATTAGCTGGATTCTGAATACCCATCCCCTCTCCCTGATCCCCTTTTATCCTTGCCCCTCCTGGTTCTGATGCATTTTTCCCATGGCTTAGAATACAGGTACTTTTATGGCTATTCTGTAAAGCAAGTCTTCAGAGAGAATTGCTCTGTACTCCTGAGGGAAAGTTACATTTGGTATTTTTGAGGTTTTTTTGCTTTTTAGTAAAAGGGAAAAGAGAAAAAAAGTATTGCTGAGTCCAGTTTGGGCTCTTGGTGCATAAATACTGCAGACACATATGACTGCATCTGTGGCTGTGATAAATGATTTTAAAATATGACAGAAGGAAATTGGGAACAGAAGCCTAATATAAAAACTTTAAATTCTGATCTGTTATTATCACATAATTATAAACAACCTCTAAGTGAATAAAGGGGATTATCTTTTGCTGACTACATAAATCTTACAACTAATTCTCTTGTTACACTGATGTATTCTCAGAATCATAATATTTTTCAATAAGACTTGAGATGTCCAACAAATATTTATATGCACACTAGAGACACATGCTAAAATTCCTGAGTTTATTGTATTATTTTTGCATTTCTCCTACTTTAATTCTTTTTCCTTTTATCTTCATGGACTATGGGCACCTGGGCACCCTTTTATCAGACGTAAGAGTCTCTGTCTTGTGAAACTGCATGTAGTGTTTTCAATCAGAATGTTACAGAAAAAAATCCTATCTCACTGTAAATGTTAATAAGTCACAAAAGTTCTATTGCATTCTGTAGAGAGTCAGTTATTTCTGAAAATCACATTTGAAGAGCAAAAACTATTTTTGATAAACAGTTAAGAATATTACATAATGCCTTTAATACTGACTTACTCTGTGAACAACTGTTGTGCTTAATCTTTCCTTCATTTGCTCACCAGTGATGGAATTTTCAATGGCAAATATAAGTATGTAGAATTTTTCTGAAAAATTTATTATTGAGTTTAAACTCTAGTATCAAAATTCAATTACTTGACTTCCAGAATGATGGAAGTTCCACAGTGTCTTTGGGGAACCAAAGCCAAATTTCAGGGCAAAAGTGTAGGATTTCTACATATTTCTTTCTCTAATGTTTTCTTGGTTTCTCATTATCATATTGGTCTGTAAGTCCCACATCATAGAGGTGTAGGCTGAATATGCTTTATGTTTTTTCCTTTCTGATACAACTTGTGTTCTCCCCTCTTTGTGTAGTGAAAGCCAAGCCTGTAGAATGAGAAGGAAGGTATGTGAAACCCTGTTGGCAACTCCTGGACATGCTATGAATAACACTGGACTGCACACAGGTTTGACTTTCACACAGCTGAGTCCAGGTAGAACTTCAGACTCCTGGATGCAGATCAGACAGCTGCTGAGGAGAATAGCCAGTTTTGATCAGCAAGTAGTGTAATAATAAGTTACAGGGGTAGGATTTAAACAAGCTCCACTGCCAAATGAAGACTTTAGTCACTGAACTGCTTTTTGAGAAGACAAGAAGCACAGCTCAGTTGCTAGCACTTTTTCCCTAAGGATCTATACCTCCTGTCCTTGGCATTTAAATCACCTGAATGATAGCACAAGTTCTCCACTGGATTTTAGTTACAGCTCATATATAGAGAAAAAAATATTTCTTGGGCATAAAGAATAAACCAACATTTTGTGTCCTAGGTGAATTTCAGTCAGTGATGGAACATTAAGTTCGCATAGCTGATCGAGGAGGGTTGTCTTCTTAGGAGTAAGAATAATACATTAGACTGGCAAGGTGGACCATTGTGTTCTTTGGATAGTAAAATGATATTTTTGCATATGTGTGTTTGTAGCTACATGTGAACTCTGGAGTGCAGTAGCTAAGAGACAGTTCTTGATTTTGAAATCTGGTATGGTTCAAGGCTATAATCCATCAGAAATACCACTGAAAAAACACTGATAGATTCAATACTGTAGTGCTACTTAAAAAATTAAACATCTCAAAAAAGAGCATGATTAGAGGTGTACATGACATCTTTAAAGCACACTTAGAGTTGTGGTTGAAAGATGTTCGATTCAAGAAGCTTAAAAATAAGTCATACCTCTTTATAACCATGTCTTTGAACTGTAGATAGATATTCTAGCAGAAATTAGAATCATAGAACCATAGAATCATAGAATAGTTTGGGTTGGAAGGGACCTTAAAGATCATCAAGTTCCTATTGACCTGAGAGATACAATGGCTAGAAAGGAAAGCTAGACTGGGTCACAATTTCTTAAAACATGGATAATTAAGTACTGAAAGAGTCCACCTGGGTGTTTTCATCACTTACAGTCTCTAAGTGAAAGGAGATTTTCTTTCAAAAATGCATCCCATACTATAGTTTTGATGATGAAATTATTTTCTACAGTCTGTGTTGTAAGCCTGTATGATCATAGTGGTTCCCTCTGGCCTTAAGATCCATTACACTATTCTTGATTAAATAACATTGTCAAATGCCACTAAGGGATGAAGAAAGATATACAGATCCCAAATAATTTGTACATACTATGTAGCAGTTTTAGCTTTAGCATTATGGAATCACAGAATGTCTGAAATTGGAAGGAACCTCCTGGGGTCGCCTGGCCCAACCTGCTTGCCGAACCAGAGCCACCTACATACAGCCCATTCCCATGCCCAGGAAGCTTTTAAGTGACTCCAGGGTTGGAGACTCCACAACCTTTCTGGGCAATTTATGCCAGTGGTTGGTCACCCTTGGAGTGAAAAAGTGCTTCCTGATACTCAGAGGGAACATAACTGTGTTTGTACCCATTACCTCATCCTTTCTCTTAGCACCACTGAAAAGGGGCTGTCTCCATCCTCTTTGCACCTTCCCTTCAGTTATTTGTACGTGTAGATGAAACCCCCTCAGGTCTTCTCCAGGCTTAACAGTCCGAGATCTCTAAACCTTTCCTCCTAGCAGTGATGCTTTAGTTCCTTAGTCATCTTTGTGGACTGAGAAGCTCACAACCAGACACAGTGTTCCATGTGTGGCCTGAGCAGCACTGAGTAATGGGGAATAATCACCTTCCTCGATCTACTGGCAGTGCTTCGTCCAATGATGCCCTAATGCTTTTTCTTTGTAGCAGGATCATTTCATTGATTATTGTTTTCTTGCCATCCTAGAGGATTCTCAGGTACTTTTCCAGTCAGTTTCTTTTCAGATGGTTGTGCTTCAGTGCTCACTAGAGTCTGGGTTTGTTCCTCCTCAGCTGCTGGACTTTGCAGGCCTCTTACTGGTTTTGTCTAAAATCATACTCATTGAGATGGACAGCACTTGAGCAGTAGTATTCAAGACTACAATTGAATACTAACTTTCTTGGACTGTGGTGTTGTGCCCTCCAGCAGAAAGTAGTTGCAGACAACCATAAGGATCAAATTTGAAGCTAATTCTGAATGCCTGTAGAGGGTCTGATCCACTCATTCTTCCTGGTCAGGTGAACTTTAGCAGGCACCCACTAATATGCCACCTTAGATATCTAGGTGATACATCAGTGCTCTCTGAGGAATGTAATGACAACAATGTATTCCAGAATAGAGGAACACCCTTACAGTGGCAGCATAGTTCACTGCTTTTAGATAAATGTTAGTATATTTTTAGAATTATACCAGATGTGAATACTGAGGCATCTTAATTTCATTATGATGTTCATTATTTCAAAATCATGTTAGCTTCAAAAATGTTTGGTGTTATATTTAATTGAAATAATTCCTGTTTATCAAGCAGGTTTGTAGGCACTGACCTAAGTTCAAGTCTGCACAACAGAAATACATTTAATTTGATATATTTTGTTATTCATCTACAGCTATGCTCTCAGATAATTCTTTGCTAGCCAGGGTACAGGTGACCTCGAAGACCTTAATAATTTTTAGAGCATTTTATGAAGTTGTGATTTACCTTGGGTGCAAAAACACACACTCGGAAGGAATAAATTTCATTTCACTTAATAATTGAATGACATCTACTCCATCAATTAAGAAATTAAGCTATTCTGAGACAGGAAATAAGCACTGACACTTTATCTGAAAATGCCTCAGGCAGCTGATTCTCTTCTGCTTAATAGGGACTGACTGACTTTCCTGATGTATGTTAGAGTGAAAGGCAACCTTGAAATAAGGAGGCTAATTGGATTCTACTCCAGCAGCACATTAAGACAGAAAAGTTCTCACCTGAGAGGAAATAACAGGCTATAAGTCAACAACAGTGCACTTTTCCTTCTGTGCTGGGGCAGTATTGGGAATTCTATGCCTTTCTGAATGCCCACGGAAATGCACCCCAAGCAGCCACTCCACAGGACAGGCCACCTAAACATGATAGATTGCACCTGTATATCCTAATGTTGCTGATTTGTTGCCTGCCTATCCAGTTTGCTTTCAAACAAATACAAGAAGATTTGGTACTTTTAATGACTATTTACTCTTTAATTTTCTGTTACTTTTCTCTTGGATTTTTTTAACTCATCCTGAAGAATACATTCCAGAGTGAATTAGCCTTCCTATTGTAAATGAGAGTTGTTTTGCACAAAGTTAAGAATGTATTCTCATCCAAATATTTTAAGAAAAAAAAATTTTGTATTCAGTAATAATTTTTTTTGCCATCATCTGTCAGAAACAAATGATCGTCATTGTCCCAGCACTTCATTGTCATCAGGCAGTTACTGTACTTTTAAGCCCATTGTAATTATCTGGTTGCCTAGAGCACAACTGAAGTGTCCACAGAAAATGAAGAGAAGTATTACTTTGGTATTACAAAATAAAGTAAGACTTAACAATACAGCAGTTCCTTCTGATTTCCTCTTTCCAGAAGACTTGCCAAAAGGAGATAAGTCCTCTGGGAATGCAGGTACCACTTCCACATGGAAGAAGAGAAAGGTCATAGTTGTAGGGGAATCAGTCCTGAAGAGAACCAAGGGACCAATATGCAGAGCTGACCCTCAACACAGGGAGGTATGCTGTCTACCTCGATCCAATATCAAGCAAATCACTAAGATAATACTGAGCCTGGTGAAGCCAACAGACTACTACCCACTTCTCATCTTCCAGGCAAGTGGGGAGGAAATCATGTCCCATAGTCAAAAAGGGATGAAGAAAGACTTTAAGGCCTTGGGATGGTTGGTGAAGAAGTATGGAGCCCAATTTATTTTCTCTTCCTTTCTATCATCTCCAAGTAATGACAGGGAATTTGATGCAAAGGCTCAGTCTATGAATGCCTGGCTCTGAGACTGGTGTTACAGGAAGGGCTTTGGTTTCTTTGATACTGGCAGGTTTCAGATGGCTTCAGACCTGATAGGGACACACGGGAAAGTCCTGTCTCAGGAGGGCAAAAGGGGTTTGGGACAGAAACTAGCTGGGCTCATTAGGGGAGTTTTAAACTAGATTTGAAGGGGGACGGGTTTGCAGCTGGGCTTCCGCCAGTAAGGAAGGGCTTTGGGCTGCCAGAAGTTGAGGCAAAGAAGAAGGTTGCCTGTGTTGATGAGGATACAAATAGTGATATCAAACAACCTAGATATCACTGGGCCTGGACTAGGACCAAAGCATAGAAAGAGGACACCAGTAGTCCTAAAAAGGGGAGTCCTAGTTGCTAAACCAACACTGGCAAGGGAGCAAATTAAGTGCCTGCATGTCAAAGCACAGAGTATGGGAAATAAGCATGAAAATCTGCAGATGTGTACATACACACATAGGTATGATGTCATAGGTCTCACAGAGACTTGGTGGAATAGCTCTTATGATCGGACTGTAGGAATAGATGGTTATAAACTCTTCAGAGCCCCAGCTATCTCAGCCTATCCTCACAGGAGAGGTGCTCCAGCCCTTGCATCATCCTGGTGGCCTTCCTCTCAACCCTTTTCAGTAGTTCTGTGTCCTTCTTGTGATGAGGGTGCCAGATCTGGATGCAGTACTCCAGGTGGGGTACTGCAGAGCAGAGCAAAGAATCACCTGTCTTGATCTGACTTTGTTAATGCAGCCCAGGATATGACTGGTCTTCTGGGTTGAAAGCATACACTGTTGGCTCATGTCCAGCTTTTATTCCATCAGTATCCTTAGTCCTTTCCCACAGAGCTGCTCTCTATGGTAATCACCTGCCAGTCTGTATTGGTCCAGCCCAAGTGCAGTACCCTCCATACGTCCTTCTTGAATTTCATGACATTTGCACAAGCCTGTCTAGGTCCGTCTGGATGACATCTCATCTGTCCAGTGTGTTGGCCACATCAGTCATCTAGGCATCATTAGAAAAGAGGCTAAAGGTGCATTCAGTGCAACTGTCTACAAAATTGATAGAGATATTAAATAGCACCAGTCCCAGCACAGTTTCCTGAGGGACAATATTCATCACTCTTCTTTATCTGGAGATCTATCCAGTGACAGCTACATGCTGGATGCGTCCATCCAGTCAGTTTCTTATCTGCATAACAGTCCACCCATCAAATCCATATCTCTCCAACATAGATAGAAGAATGTTGATGAGGGACTGTGTCAAAAGCTTTACAGAAGTTCACATAGATGATATGCATGAGACCTCTCATGTCTACTGATGTAGTCTCTCCATTGCAGAAACCCAAACTATTCTATGATTCTATGAGTCTATGATTCTAACTTGGCTGTGAAGAGAGGGCTTGTTAATAAAGAATGAGGCAAAGCAATAATTGAATACCTTGGCATTCTCTTAATCTCTTGTCACAAGTTCACCATTCTTACTCAGTAGAATCATAGAATCATAG
>VZTY01010003.1:0-14745 GCA_013400935.1 Turnix velox
CAAACTATTCTATGATTACTGCACTAGTTTGATCACAACACTCTGATGAGTTTGTAAGATAACCTAAATTTGTCTTAGAGGGGAAAAAACAAGAGCTACATCACTGTTCTGATCTACCAAATTACAACTGTCCTCATTATTGCCAAGGAGGAGGATGTACCAGCAGCTGGTCCAGCTTTAGAGTGGGAGCTGACACAAAGGCTGAGCAGCAACCCCTTTGTTTTCCCCCGGGTTATTTCTGTCCCAGCTCCACCCTGAAACTCACTCTTCAATCCCAATAATTGGCAGCAAGTAATTAGAAAGGAAAAACACAAGTGGTTTATTAAATGTTTGGTTAAATGTTGATTACATGTTTGATTAAACACAAATCTCTCTTGGACAAGAGCACTCAGTTTCTCCAGCTCACTTCCTTTGTCTGTAGACACAGGAGATAAGAACTGTGAAGATGATGCTCTACCAAACACTGGGACTGTAGGTACACAAGGCAATGAGAAGGTGATGATTCAGGTTGCCCTCTACATCATTGTAGGAACACCACTAACCCCCCATGTTCTCTTCTTAGGGCTTTCACATTTGATTAAGGGAGACACAGGAGGTAAGAACTGTGAAGATGATGCTCTACCAAACAATGGAGGTACACAAGGCAAGGAGAAGGAGATGGTTCAGGTTGCTCTCCACATCACTGTAGGAACACCACTAACTCCCTGTGTTCTCCTCTTAGGGCTTTCACATTTGATTAAGGGAGACACAGGAGATAAGAACTATGAAGATGATGCTCTACCAAACACTGGAGGTACACAAGGCAAGGAGAAGGAGATGATTCAGGTTTCTCTCCACATTATTGTAGGACCACTGCTAACTCCCCATGTTCTCTTCTTAGGGCTTTCACATTTGATTAAGAGTGTCACAGCCAGGATCAGCTCAAGACACTGCCAGAATTACATCACAGGTTAGGGTCTACAGACAAGAAAAGGGCTTGCAGCAAGGTTCCACCCTTTAAATTGCTGTCATTCAGAAATATGTACACAGACTTTAGATGCCCCACCCCTGGAGGTGTTCAAAGCCAGGCTGGGCAGGGCTTGGGGCAACCTGGACTGGTGGTAGGTAACCCTGCCCAGGGCTGGGAGCTGGAAACTGATGATCTTTGAGGACTCTTCCAACCCAAACCCTTTTATCACTTGAAAAATCATCACCCAGGGGAAAAAAAAATCTGTGTTAAATAACAGCTTCAAGTCATGTTAGAAACTCTGGATGCCTTAGATGGGTCCTCAAACTACAGCTGCTGGGGAAAGTGATCTTTGTTCAATCCATTCCCTGTCACTTATGAGTTATCAACTAACAATTAAGGAAAATTAATGAGCCACATAATACTTTTAGAATTTTACACACAGTGAAACACGCACATTTAGCTCTCAATCTCAAGAAAAACACAATTTGCTCAGAATATTTCCAGGAATTACTGTCAACCCTTGACCAAGAGTCTGCTTTTACTACCCACCAGCACATCTAGCTGCACCAGCAGGATTTTTTCTCCCAAAAAGTTCTTTTTTTTGACCAGGCAGCATGTTTTCACACAGCTCTGTGCACATCAGATCCCTGCACTCAGCTCTGTTTCATAAAGAAGGAGGTTGTTCCACACCCAGTTTTGCATAACCTGCTCTCAACACAAGTCCTCTGGCCTCACTGACTTCACCCTGGCACTGGGTGGGTATTATCTACCTCCTGGGACCAGCAGGGTTTCATGCTTGGTCAGCACACAGTCCAAGGTGCCACAAAGAGCTGCAAAATACACAGGCATCACCTTAAAGGCACCACCAGATAGTCCAATTCAGCAAAAACGTTCCTCCAGAGTGATAAAAGTCGTGATTGTTTGAAAATTATAATCAAACACTTGCAAAAGTTGCATTTTGAGAGGCCAGATAACTGTGGTTATCTTCCTTGGACTATTCCCTTAAATCTCAATGAAAAAAACTACATCGCCTCTAATTATTTTCTCCAATTAGTTTCCAGATAAAAGTAAAAAAAAAATATTGCCAGGGTAGTATTAATTTTTCTTTCAAGACTAATCAGAACACACACCTTTTTCTTCCCTCTGTCTGAATTCTAGCATCATCACCCATAACATAGAATAGTTTGGGTTGGAAGGGACCTTAAAGATCATCAAGTTCCAACCCCATTGCTACAGGCAGGGGGACCTCCCTCTAGATCAGGTTGGTCAATGCCTTGTCCAGCCTGGCCTTAAACACCTCCAGGGATTGAGGGGGCATCCACAACCTCTCTGGACAACCTCTTCCAGTGTCTCACCACCCTCATAATAAAGAATTTCTTTCTTATCTCCAGCCTGAATCTCCCCTCTTCCAACTTGCATCCATTACTCCTAGTCCTGCCACCCCAGACCCTATTAAAAAGTCCTACCTCATCCTTACTGGAGTTAAATGCTCTTTACTCAGTAAACTCCACATACTCTCTCATCCAGCCACCCCATTCACCAAGAAAACAGAGTTTGCAAGCAATTTGAAAATGAAAGGGAAAAAAAACCCAACCCTAAACCAGCACTTTTGGTCATTTAAGGCTATAAACTGAGAAGGAATGAAAAGCCCTTACATCAAAACAAAGCAATAATACTGTTATAAGTTATGCAGAGGAACTCCATGAGCTATTCTCTGAAGGATGCCACACTCCTGGAGATGGAAGGTGCTGGTAGATTAACATCACAGGAATATATCCTAGTTAAGATCCCACTAGAAGGTTCTACTCAAACCACTTTCCTGAGGCAGAGCCATATGTCAAACCCTCTGATTTCTGTCATATCTCATTGCAGGTCCTTATTAAAATAGGTGGTGAAAGGCATTACAGTGCCACACTACCCAGGGTATCAGCCTGTAGTAAGGATCCCTTGAAACCATAAGGCCAAGAATTGTCAATTGATAGACCAGAAAACCATGCTTAAATGCAAATACCCTTTCTCATGGCAGAACAATTCAACAATCTTGAGAAGGAGCAGGAAACTGCACCTCAACTGAAGCACTGCATGATTCTTGCCTTCATCCAGGGGCTCAGAGCATCACCCACCCAGCAGGCAGGCAGCTCTGACCCCAACATCCCTTTTCCTTCTCAGTCCTGTCAGCTTTGCATTTGAAAAGCTTTCATTCTGTTTGGGGCATTGTTTTTCTCTCCCTTGAAACTTGGACAGGCAGACTAAAGTAATAGAACGTTTGGTGTAAGAAGGGGCTGACCTCCACGATTAATATGATCTGCCAGAATCCGTTTATTGTGAGCATGGGACAAGCTTATATACAGTGATGGCTAGTTATCAATGCTACTAACATACTGATTGGTTACAAGTTACATTCTTGCATTAATTTCAGACCCTCCTCTTAGAGTTCTTCTGCCAACACACACAGCTGCACACAAGTCTCTGTTATCTGTTTCTTCCTTGACTCCCTCGATCTTTCCCAGACCATCGAGGACTCCTTCCCAAAACAGTGGAAGACACAAGCGAGCTCCAAGGCCATCAGGTGGCTTGATAAGATTTGCCTCAGGCTCTGAGCTGAGCAGCTGTTAACCCTTTATAGCCTGTGCCCATACTGCAACAGCAGACAGATTAAACACACCACGTTCTGCAGAGCCCACACCTTTAAAATACAAAGCTTCATCTAAAGGAAAGAAATTCCTTGTGAGAAGTTCTTTGGCACTGAAACAACCCTCCCATGAGCCTCAGCACATTTAGAATTAAGCTCAAATTAGAATCATAGAATAGTTTGGGTTGGAAGGGACCTTAAAGACTTTCACTTGGATGAGTTTAGATTATCCTTCTTCACTTTCACTGCTAGGATGTGACCTGGACAATGGTCCGTAGCTACATCCTCACCTGCAAAGGAACACCAAAACACTGCACTTGAAGGAGGTGTTCTGCTGTTTCTCAGGTTTCATTTCAGGAGACAAATTCATTATTCTACTTTTTTGGAAAATAAATCTGCAGTCTTAAAATCTCCTAGGAGATGTAGGGCCTCATTTAGAGGGGGGAAAAAATAGCTTCTTGGTGAATACAATGGTGAATAGCAACTTCCTTCAGAAAAACTGCTGCAAAGTGTACCTCATCTTTTAATTTTTATCCACTTCTGATATAGCCAGACAATCACTCAAGTCCTTCAGACATTTCTTGCAAGTAAAATGGTGCATAATAAGCACAAAGGAGTAAAGACTTCCTAAAGAGTGAGTCCCACTAAACAGTCTGCAGATGTGCAAGAAAATTCGTTACTTCCAAGAAGGGGTTTATATTTTTTTAGTTCACAGCTAGATGAATAAATCAGGTAGCACCTTCTCAGATAGGCTGCTATAAGGAGAATAAAAGGCTCCTGTTTTTGTGAGAAGTTCTTTGGCACTAAAACAACCCTCCCATGAGCCTCAGCACATTTAGAATAATGCTCAGATTAGAATCATAGAATAGTTCGGGTTGGAAGGGACCTTAAAGATCATCTAGTTCCAAAACTTATTTTTATTTTTCTGTAAGACATGTTGGGGGACCTCAAGAAGAGAGATCAATATTTCTTTTACAGAAATCACCAGTGAGAAGGAGACACATGGTAACACCTTAGATTTTAAAATTTAAACTATGCCTGGGACTGGGCGGATGTGAATTAAGAGCTGAGGCCAAATGACAAAACAATGTAATTAATAGTTTGGCTCTCATTTGAGATCCAGTGACCTATAACCAACCTGCAGTCAGTTCAGCTGCAAGGCAGTCTTCCCACAGGCAGAAAAAGTATTAAACTGGGAAATTCATTGATTTGTTTAAGTTAAAAGGAAGTCTACTAAGCAGGCAAAAGCTAATCCTGTTTTGACTGCCAGGCTCATGTCTTATTCAAGAGATTTTTCTTACAGGTTGCCCAGAGAGGTTGTGGATGCCCCCTCAATCCCTGGAGGTGTTTAAGGTCAGGTTGGATGAGGCATTGAGCAACCTGATCTAGTGGGAGATGTCCCTGCCCATGGCAGGGGGTTTGGAACTAGATGATCTTTAAGGTCCCTTCCAACCCAAACCATTCTATGATTCCTTGATTTGGAAACTCCCTGTACATTGAATGGGGGTGGGAGAAGAAAACTTATATCATACCTCCAGTTGACACACAGGAGACATCAAGATATAAAGAATTTCAATTGTTTGCAGCTCATCTAAGTACTTTACTTGTATTTCAAAAGTGTCTGGGCAGCATGCCTCAAAAACCCAAATGTATAGTAATGTATAGTCAACCTATACATTTACAATCCAGCAGGAAAGAGACATCTCTCAGGTTCCTATGAGTTCCTGAGCTAGTGTAGGCATCCAACACTGACATCAGATATTTGGATAAACAATTTAATTTCCTGAAGTGTTAGAGGGGAGGGGAAAAGCCAGGGAAAGAATTTTCACACTCAAACACATATAGGGAAGGGGGGGAAAAAAAAAGTTAACCCTTCAACAGTTTTTATTTCATCAAAAAGAGGTCAAGCTTTACTGAAAGAGAACCTTCATCCCTACTTAAAGCAGGCTCTTAACAAATACCCCCTTGAAGCAGAAGGGGCTGCTGAAAAATACCCCCACACTCACATTACTGTTTTAAAAACATTTAAATAAAAACACACAAGCCCTCCTTCACTGTGATACAACAGCACTGTTAGGCTGCTCTGTTCTACCTGGATCAGTCCCAAATAATTGGAAATCCACTTGCATTTAATGGGAGAGCAAATAGAGATTTTTTTTTTTAATGTGGACCACGTGCATTTTCCAGAAACAAACACTTTATGTTTCAGGTTTCACTACCACCAGCAGCAGAAAGTACACTAAAAATCTTTTCTAACAGGGAGCTTTCACACCCACACATCACTCAAAGGTGGTGGCAGCACTAACAAGTAAGAGGAAACACAAATACTATACTTGGCCCTACAAAAAACATCTTGAATTGTGCTACCAGATGCTTCTTTGGGCCAAACAGCCATTCACAGCATTTTTAATGGCATCATAGTTGTGTGTTTTAATTACTACCTCCCACACTTTTGACTCTTGGCCATCAGTTGCTGTTATCAAGCCACTACACCTTTTTAAGTGCCTGCTCTCAGTGGTTCTGGTGCAACAAAGCAAGAACTAACCAGCAAGAGGTCCGTATGTTGATTGCAGCTTTGGGATCAAACTTGTGCCACTGGGAATAAATTCCATTCCCATCCATTTAAAAAAAAAAAAAAATTAAATCTGAGCAGCAGGTACATCCAGTTCCCAAAGAACAGGTTGCCCAGAGAAGTGGTAGAGGCTCCATCCCAGGAGACACCCCAGGCCAGGCTTCCTGAGGCTCTGAACAACCTGATCTAGTTCAGGATGCCCCTGTCCATGGCAGGGGGGTTGGAACTAGATGATCTTTAAGGTCCCTTCCAACCCAAACTATTCTATGATCTTACACATCAGGAAACAGCTTTGCCCAAGAAGAAATCTGCTGTAAAGCTGCCTTAGAACAAATTATTTGTTTCCAAATTCTTTGTCTAAACTACAAATCCAGCATTTTAATTAAGGTCTCCTAATTGCTGTTAGTGTAATATGGGGCAGGGAGGAATCACGTTTTTCCACAGTCCATGAGTACCAAAGCTGGCAGCCAAAGAAAGAAAAGTAACTTTGAAAACATAGGTTTATCTATAATAAATGCTCAACCCGTGCTCTGTTGTTTCAAAACCACATTTTCCTGTTTGAAGAAAGTTCTCCTGTCTGGATCTACACAATGGCAAACAGGAGAAACAAAGAACAAGGGAAAACTGGTGGAGTTATTTGTTAACACAGCTAACAGCACCTCAGACTGAAGGTCTGACCTACTCTGACTCCAGTCTGGCTCTTTGATCTGTTCTGTAGCCAAAGACACACAAAAGAAACATCCCAAAACACTGTTTTTTCTTCCATGATCTCTTGCAATTAGAGCTCCATCATTTCATTACTGCCAGAAGAAAACTTGCCAAGATGGAAAGGGATTAAGTATTACATTTTAATAGATTATTAGAGGAAAACACAAGAATATAGTGGCAACCCCCCCTCAAACAATACCTATTGTGAGCCAAGACCCAGCACTGCACTGAGCAGGAAACTGCTAAACACACTAGTGCAAAAATGAGGAGAAAAGGAGAAATGCACAGGGAAGGAATAATGTTCTGCAACTCTGCACTTGAGTTTATTTTACTCAGAGAAAAAAGACAACCCTACTCCTTTCCATCACTTCATTCTGGGCTCCAAACCTCAGCTCTTTTGGGCTCATTTGACTCAAATGAGCACTTGCATGCCATTAGTCCTTCAGAAATATTCACAATTAACACAGCATCAATTAAGTCAAGTTGTCTCTGTTCTCCACAGCCTTCCCAAGGAGACATGAGTTTGCATGCTCATGGTCTGATTCCAACAACCAGAACCAGCAATAAATTGTTATGCACTTGATGGAAAAGATGGGCAAGGCTCTATATTTAAACCATGGTCAGATCCAGTTCTTTAAATGCAAAAAAAGCAAGTTCTGATCCACAAGAAAGCTCTACCTTGAAGTGCAGTGCTATTAGAAAACAGGAAATCCATCACTAGGTAAGCAACAGTGATGAGAGCACCAATGCCTAGAGCATACAGAAAAAGTAAAGATCACACTGCACTGACAAAGGAATAGGAAGGAAAGATAGCTAGAAAAACAAAGTTAAGCCCAAATAAAAGCAATTTGAACTTGGGGGTGTCTATTATCAAAGATATTTTCACTCTAACTGGACTATGCATAAAACAAATTCAAAGCAAAAGTTCACCCAGGCACTGAGAACTGAGGGCTTAAAATAGCATCAGAAAGAGAAAGAAAATGCAGCTTCAACCCCCTACTTAGCAGTAAGCCTGTGCTTTCTATTCCTCAAAGTGTGCTAAAATTTCTGTTCCATAAAAGCCAGGAAAAAGGGCAAACCCCCCCTCCCCTCCTCTCATCCAAATTCGGTCTAAACTGGATAGAGTCTCTCCACTTTGATCCATTCCTTGAGACAGAAGGAAAGGTTACAACAAAATGCCAAGCCCCAAAGTCAAAAATATAAGTCCATCTAGTACTTGTCCACCTGCAAACAGATCTCTTTCCACCCCACTCCCACTACCAGCAATCCATGCAACCAGGAGCAGCTAAAGCAGTAGCACAAACAATTTTCTTTCTAGTTTTTAAAAAAAGTTGGCAATTTTGGAGAAAAAAACCCCAAAACTTCTGCAGAGCAACAAAGGGTGCTGTTCCATTTGACCATCACATATTCCTCTTTGCACAGCATGCTTTGCTTTAACTCAGTGTGCTGCCAACAATAATTCTCCCTTTTTACTCTCAGGCTTTCCCTTTTTCTGATAAATACAGGGACCAGGTCAGCACCTTCTTTTTTTAATATATTTTTTCTTTTTTTTCTCCCTTTTTCTTTGTTTTTTTCTATTTTTCTTTTTTGGTTTTTTTTCTTTCCTTTTCTCTATTTTTTCTTTTTCTTTCTTTTTTTTTTTTTTTTCTTTTTTCTATTTTTTTCTTTTTTTTTCTTTTTTCTTTCTTTTTTTTTTTGTTTTTTTTTTTTCTTTTTTGCTACCAGCCTTTCAACAAAACAGCAGACTTGCTCAGTTTCTTTTCCCCTTTCCTCCCTCCCATACGCTCCTGCACACTTTTCCAGGGGTTTTCTTTCAGTGCTTGAGAGCTACCAGATTGACAGCTCCAGTGAATTAAGCTCCCTCTTTGTAGGCAAAACAAGAGCAGCACCACAGGCAACCTCAGAGCAAGCTGCCTCTATGTTCCTCCTCCCACCTCTCCAGGGAGAGAGCTGAGCTTCACACACAGCTCTATCATACCAGGGGGGGCTTGGAGAAAGTCCCTGACACCCAGAATAAACTGCTTTATCTCACAGGAGAGTAATGTTAAAGCCACATACGATAGAAACATCATGGTTTGACACATAAGCTCACACCTTCACCAGACAGAGCTGTAATCCTAAAACCATGGGGCTGGGCTGACTGCATTGAAGTCAGTGCTTGAAGATTGGCTGGCAAAGAAAATGCATGTTAGACAAGAGCCTGAAAGAGCTCAAAGGGTGCTGAAACAACTCTTAAAGCTACATTCAAAACTACAGAAAGGCACCATTAAACTGAAAAACAACAAAAAGCCCCAAAAAAATTCAGTGCTCTCAGTAGCAGGCAAAAGACAGGTGAAGGTTTTATGTTTTACTTCAAAAGTAATGGTACATTTGGCATAAATTCCACAGAGAAAAGGTTTCTCTTACTATTGTGGCACTGATTTGTACTTCACTTTGGAGAGTCTGCTCTTCTCTGCAGTGTTACCCCTTAACCAGCAGCAAACTGGGATCTGGACACAACACTCTCTTCAATTACGAGGGGATTTTATGTTCCACAAAACTCTAGTTTGTAAATCCCAAATCAGCCTGCACCAGGAGAAAGTAGAAAAAATAGCCCCTGAACTGTACCCTACCCTGCTTTTAGTTCCTCTTCCTCTCTCTTTTGCAAGCTTCTTTATTTTTAGTAGGAAAGTCACTCCTCTTTGGGGAAGAACTTTTGACTTCTGACCTTCCTAGGACATCTTGACTGAAATTAGGTTTTTAATATTGGTTCAGAATCAGGGTGTTTTAGTAATATGTGTACACATTCACTTGAAAAATGAGTAATGCTTATTCCTTTACTGATTTGAATTAAAAAAACAAAACAACAACAAAAATACAGCAGAAGCAACTTTATATTTGTTTATATCTTTATATCTATTCACAGGAAAACCAGAGTATAGCAAACACATACTTGAAAAATGAGTAATGCTTATTCCTTTACTGATTTGAATTAAAAAAAAAATTAAAAAAAAACCAATGAAAATACAGCAGTAGCAACTTTGTATTTGTTGGTATTCTGTTCCCGGGAAAACCAGAGTATAGCAAACATGCACAAATAGCATCCTCTCATTTCTGTGATGTCAAAAATGCTTCAAAAGCTTTATGTGGAGCAGACTGATCAATCTGTGGCTATTAAACATGGTACCATGGCACAACTACTGCTGCTTCAGGGTGTAAAGCCTGTGTGTTAAGTTCAGCTGTCAGACAAGCCATGCTTTTGGCAGCTACCTTCCCCAGTAACACATGGGACCATGGCTGTCCCCTCCCTGGAGGTGTTTCAGGCCAGGCTGGATGAGGCACCGAGCAACCCATGGCAGGGGGGTTGGAACTAGATGCCCTTTAAGGTCCCTTCCAATCCAAATCCTTCTATGATTCTAAGGTCAGGCAAGTGGAAGGTGAGAGAATTTGCTTTGTGCCTTATGCTTTCTCTGAGCATCTTCTACAGCCATCACCCAGGTCACAATTGGCCAGGTTCAGGTCTGTTTGGCTGGTTTCATGCTCTTCAGTTGGCCTGTCAACCAAACCATGTGCTCTGAAAAAAGAGGTACTGATGAATTTGTGAGGGAGAAACCTCTCCATTACCCTGTGCTACCCCCTCACCCTTCCAACAGCAGCAGGGAGAGCATTATTGGCTGTACCCATAGCAGACCCCAGTGATGGCAGACAGGGAGGGCTGTAAAATCTTCCGAGCTGACCCAAGTTTTTGAAATACAAAGGATGAGCTCATCTCATGCTCTTCAGTTGTCAACCAAACTACCTCTGAGCATCTAAGGTGTCTGCTCTGAAACAAGAGGGAGAAACCTCACCATGAGGGTAGTTAGGTCCTGGAACAGGCTGCCGAGGGAGGTTGTGGATGCCCCATCCTTGGAGGTGTTCAAGAGCAGGCTGGACGAGGCCCTGGGCAACTTCATCTAGTAGAGTTAAAGATGCCTGGTCTAGTGGGAGGTGTCCCTGCCTATGGCAGGGGGGTTGGAACTCAATGATCTTTAAGGTCCCTTCCAACCCAAACTATTCTATGATTCTATGATTCTATGATTCCTCCCCCGTCACCCTTCCAAAGCAGCAGGGAGAGCATTACTGGCTGCACCCATAGCAGATCCCAGTGATGGCAGGCAGGGAGAGCTGTAAAATCTCCCGAGCTGAGCCAAGTTTCTGAAATACAAATGAATAGCATATTCCTGTATACCAAGAAGCATCCCCACGCAGCCGTTATGACACACAGACAGAGGCAAAACACAAGGGTGACCACAGTATTTACATTCATCCCTATGGTTTGTTTTTCAGCTACAAGGAAATAAACAAGATTCTCATCGAAAAAAAACCTCTTGTGTTTAAGAAATAACACACCCCACTGGGTTTTAAATGTTTCTTGCAGGGCTCACTGAAAGTATTGCTGAAACAGACAGTGTGTCACAGCCCACCTATACAAATGATGGCACGTTCCACATCCTTGTAGGGAAAAGACAGATAAGGAATAAGCCCAGTCATCACAAAACCCATGAGGTAATTTCGGAGTGGCAGGTAGAAAGGGCTGAAGAGCTGTGGCTGCTGATGGGGCAGGCGTGGCTCAGCACCAGGACCTCCATGCTATCATTTCCTCCCAGTGTCATTAATCACCCCAGACATCACTTGCTCTATCAGCTATTAACCAGTTGCCTCAACATGCAGATAACTTTATCAAGGTTAGTCAGTAAGAGTCATTCCTAAGCACTAAGACATGCGGTGCCAAAGGTCTTGCTCCCAAAGAATCCTATGAAATATCTCCTTCTACAGTAATGAGAACACCATCACTCTAGTACAGGTGCTTATCCACACCAAACACTGGGTGGAAAATCATGGGAAGTAGCAAAAGACACCAGCACTTTAAACCACAGTATAGAATCATAAAATGGTTTGGGTTGGAAGGAACCTTCAAGATCTCCTAGTTCCAAACTCCCTGCCATGGGCAGGTCCCACTAGATCAGGTTGCTCAATTACGCATCCTGGTCTCAGACACCTCCAGGGACAGAAAGGGCATCCACAAACTCTCTGGGCAACTTCTTCCAGTGTTTCACCACCCTCATCATAAGGAATTTCTTTCTTATATCCAGCCTGAATCTACCCCCTTCCAATTTACATCCATTATTTCTAGTCCTCCCATCACATATCCTATTAAAAAGTCCTACCCCTGCCTTTCTGTAGCCCCGTTCAGATATTGATAAGTTACTTGAGGTCCCTCCTGAGTCTTCTCTTCTCCAAGTTGAACCAGCCCAACTCCTTCAGCCAGTCCTCATAAGGGAGGTGCTCCAGCCCTCTGACCACCCCCATAGCCCCTCTCTGGACCCACTCCAACAGCTCAATGTCCCCCCTATGCTGAGGGCTCCCGAACAGGGCAGAGCAACTCCAGGTGGGGACACATCAGAGCCAAGTGGAGGGGCAAATTCACCTCTCCTGACCTGCTGGTCACACTTCTCCTGATTCAGCCCAAAAGACCTTTCAGATTAGGAACGCAAGTGCACACTGACGCACATCAGGCCATTCAGGAAGAGATGTGAAGGACAACTATGTTACTTTGGCCAAAACATTCAACTCCAAGTAGGTCTCTTAAAGCAGCATTTTTTAGATCATTAGCATCCTTCCAATGGTAGAGACTCTCTCAGAGTGCACACACATTGGTGGTGTGGTCTGACAGGACAAACGTGGACCTTCAGAATGACAGCCAGAAGCATCCCACCCTCACAGGACAAGATCTAGTAGTTTTTCTTTTGCTCAAGATATATCACATTCAGGTATTTTTGCACCCTTTGCCCATGGCATCATGGATAATTCAGATGCACAAGGCAATGCCTTAGGACACAGAGCAAATACACAGATCTAGTGTGTTACAGTGGGAAGGGCTGGAGCAACTGCCTTATGAAGACAGGCTGAAGGAGTTGGGGTTGCTCAGCTTGGTGAAGAGAAGGCTCAGGGGGGACCTCATTGAAGCTTCTCAATACCTGAAGGGGGCTACAGAAAGGCTGGGGTAGGACTTTTTAATAGGATATGTGATGGGAGGACTAGAAATAATGGATGTGAATTGGTAGAGGGGAGATTCAGGCTAGATATAAGAAAGAAATTCTTTACAGTGAGGGTATTGAAACACTAGAACAGGTTGCCCAGAGAGGTTGTGGATGCCCCTTCAATCCCAGGAGGTGTTTAAGGCTAGGTTGGACAAGGCACTGAGCAGCCTGATGTAGCGGGAGGTGTCCCTGCCCATGGCAGAGGGTTTGGAACTCAATGATGTTTAAGGTCCCTTCCAACCCAAACTATTCCATGATTCCATGACTTGCTGACAAGGAGGAAGGAGCATGATGGAAATAGAAAAAAAGCCTGTTTTTGTAAGGAAGAAGGACCAACTTCAAATTCTTCCAAGCAAGCTCAACTTGGCAGCATGTGACAAGACACGATGAGACATAATATAAATCCTCCCTAACTGGCATCCAAGGAGAAAAAGATTAAACAGTTCAACATGAACTGAACCTGCTTCCAAGTTCTGGGGCTGGCCCTGCCAATTACATTCCCAAAAGTGCTGTTAGATCTAGAAACACGACTTTCTCCACCCCTCAGAGCAACCTCAGTGAACATCCATCCTCCTGCTCACACAGGTACTAGACAGAGTCCTGCTTTGGTTCTCAATTCACACCAATTATGAGACAGAATATGTTCAAGCGACAATCCCACCCTGGTCCAAATGGCCCAAGCACTGCAGTTGGGAGGAAAGAACTAGAAGTAAGGATGCTTGGAATTAAAGGATGGCCCCCTTCAGTGAAACTCAGTCTTAAAGCACTTGGCTGTTCTCCAAAGAGGACTCCTCTCTGCAGAGAGGGAGAACACTAATTAATGTTTGTTTAGTATCTGGAGCATATGGAATTATTAGCAGTTTCCTCATATCAAAGGCACAATGCCTTCTGAGGAGGGTTAAATTCCATCCCTACAAAACAAACCATTGTTACAAGGACCAAACCCTGAAGTTAAAAATGAGAAAAGGAAGATAATAAGACAGAAGAGGGTTTGTTCCACAGCACAGGTGCTCATTTATCTATTATCTCATATATTTTAGCATGTTTTGCATGCATTGCTTCCTTTTTTTCCTTGGAATGTGTTCAAGAATGCCACTGGACCAAAAAAACTGACAACCATTGAGATGAATAGGATATTATCTGGCCAGTATCATGGGATACACTGTCACTTGGGGTTTTCCAGGTGCAGGATAAAGGCAGAGCAGATGCTTGCTGTCATCTCTGAAATCCTTCTCAGGTTGAGCCTAGGTATTTGAAAAAAATTCATGCGTTTAGACTGTAATTCTGAACCTCCCAACTACTTCAAACCACTTAATGTTCACAAAGAACGATTCCTCAGGCATCTTCTGAGCTTCTACAGATCGTGCCACACCAGGGACAGCAGTGACCTGAGAAGTCAACATCTCTGCCATAAAATGGGACCAGAGGCCCACATCACTCTAAGCCCACATCACTCTAATTTTTGTCCAAATTGGTCCTGAAAGTCTCAAACTATCATAGTAACACAGAATTGCCTTGGTTGGAAAAGACCTTTCAGATTACTGAGTTGAGCCATCACTACTCTAGGCTATATCTCTAAGCATTATGTCTACTAATCTTCTAAATACCTCCAGGGATGGTGTCCCAACCATCTCCCTGGTCACCCTGTTCCAACACCTAACTCTTTCAGTATGAAAACTTTTGAATTTGAATTCTACTGTCTTCCTAAATAATCATAGAACAGTTTGGGTTGGAAGGGACCTTAAAGATCATCGAGTTCCAACCACACTGCCATAGGCAGGGACACCTCCCACTACATCAGGCTGCTCAGTGCCTTGTCCAGCCT
>VZTY01010005.1:0-16516 GCA_013400935.1 Turnix velox
AGCTACAGTTGGGATTAGTGATGAGTTTTGTCAATGTTGGGTTGATGGTTGGACTTGATGATCTGAAAGATCTCTTCCAACCTAAGCCATTCTATGATTCATACCTTTTAGTTGAAACAAGACTCTGGCTGCAGCTTGGGGCAGAATAATCATAGAATTTAATCATAGAATAGCTTGGGTTGGAAGGGACCTTAAAGATCATCTAGTTCCAACCCCCTGCCATAGGCAGGCACACCTCCCACTAGATCAGGTCGCTCAATGCCTCATCCAGCCTGGCCTTAAACACCTCCAGACAGGTGATTATTTTCCTGTTTGACCTTATTTAAACCAAAAAGGAAGAAAGAAGGTGAATGGTTTCCCCCCACACACACTTCAAGCTCATCAGAGGGAGAACTGGAGCAGCAAAGTGATGAAATAATGAACAATTAGTTAAAGAGGGCACTTCTTAACACTTGTGACTGCTGCACATGCTGTAAACAAAGACTTGAAATGCACATTCCCATTAATAACCAGACATTTGAGGCATTAAAAACACCACCCCAAAAGGTTAACATTTCCCTTGAAGTGTGTTTTAATTCATATGCAGATCCTTGATGTCTCTTCTGAAGTAGTGAGGTTTGATATAGTGGAAGTATAAATACATCCACTTCCAGTGAGTGATTCTGCAAATCCTGTTTTGATAAGGTCTTAAATCTGTTGAGATCAGAGCATAAAAATCCCCTGTACTGTCAGTGGTAGGTGAAAGCTCTGCTTGCCAATTCCTTCTTTTTCTTTTTTTTAAGACATACTTTTTATTCCTTCCTTCAGCATTGCAAGATACAGCAGTAAATCTTTGCTAGCTAGTAAATATACATGTGTGCTTATTAGATGTGCAGAATTGAAATGCAAATTGGGCCAAATTGAACTGTGATGAGAGTGCTTGAAGCCAAACTGAAGATAGAAAAGCTTCACACCGTTCACTCTCTGTCAAGTTCCAAGTTTATTGTGGAGTAAATTTTCATTTCCATTCTAATAATTGTCACAATCTGCCTCCTTGTCTTGTCTCTTTAAGACCTGGATATCAGTGTTCTGCAATAACTTGCTATGGGCAGGATTACAATATGTTTTCTAGGGCAGAAGTAAATCCAGTGTAATAATGCTCATCATAATATTGTTTCCTACATTGTTTCCTTTTATTCTTAGGCTTTTTGTTGCACTGAGCCATAAAGGGCTTGTTAATCTAATGATTTAATAATATTAAACCTACTTGAAACTCTGTGAAAGCAATGTGAATCTGCAGAAAGATGTTGCCTGAAAGTATAATGATGAAAATTAATAATGTGTAAGTCTTTGAATTGGTTCAGTGGTCTGATTGAGTGTGGTACAGACCAATGAGTCTGGGTAGAGATCTACCTGAAATGATCCTTTCCACACCTGCTTCAAAAAAACCCCTCAATCCTACAATAAAATAAAAACAATTAAAAAAAGACTTTGCAGTGAACAGAAGCCTTGCTAAGATGTTTCTGCCTTTTATTCAAGTTTTAACTAGTATTGACTGAAAACCTCAGGCTTCTCATACTGTAAGGCTTCAGCTATTTTGAGAACTGAAAATCTAAGGAGATCTTATGTTATTTTCAAGTAATATGGTTGTACAAGTCTCCTTTCTTCAGCAGAAAATGAAGGGCATGTATTTCTCAAGGTTTTTACTCCAGGATATAAAAACACAATCTTCCTCAAATGTGCCCCTGCTAGTTGCTTTTGTATCAAATTGATTCAGGCTGTAGAGTTTGGAGTATACACACTGTTCATTTCCCTTGTACTATCTGTTTTTATAACACTGAAACTTAAATCTCTCAAAAACTGTTTGATCCCCAAACAGTCACCTCTTGCTTCTGTGGTTTTCTTTATTTTTTTCTTTATTTGTTGTTGTTGCTTTAGATATCTATTCTCTGAAGACTATATCTGAGTGGAAATGCGCTCTGGAAAAATCCCTTAATGATGCAGCAAATTTTCCTCTTCCGATGGAAGTGTTCAAGGTAAAAGATACATTTTTTTTTTTCCTTCACTTACAGAACTTGTGATGAATAAATATTGTTCAGCAGCTTAGAATCATAGAATGGTTTGGATTGGAAGGGACCTTAAAGATCATCTAGTTCCAACCCCCCTGCCATGAGCAGGGACACTTCCCAGTAGACCAAGTTGCTCAATGGCTCATACATCTTGCTCTCATACATCGTTGTGAAAGGTCACAAGTGAGGTGATTGTATAAAATGCAGTTTTGCATCTGGACTTTCTGTTCAGAGAACTGGTTTCTTGCTCTCAGTGTTCTCCAGGGGCTGAGAGTGAATCTCAGAATCTCATCAAACCTAGCCTTGAATGTCTCCAGGGATGGGGTCTCCACCACCTCTCTGGGCAGCCACTTCCAGTGCCTCACCACCCTCATGGGGAAGAGCTTCTTCCTAATGTATAATCTAAACCTGCTCTGTTCTAGTTTAAAAACATTGCCTTTTAGTTTGTCTTACTCTATTAGATTTGTGAAAAGGCAGCCATGAAAATGCAGGGCTACAAATACAAAAGTTGCCATTAACTAGCAGGTTTTCTGTTAACCTTGATCAAGACTTTCATTTAATAATGAGCCACAAGGCAGAAAAACCTCCTTCAGGGATCTGTAGTGGAAGTGGGAGATAATTTTGCTCCCACACCCTTTTCTTTTTATTTTTTTTCTTCTTTTCCTCTCACTCTGCTTTTTAATAGTTAGAGATGTGCTTCAGCCTTGAGGCGCCAGCTTTAATTTCCCTTCTCAATCTACACAGCTATTAATCATGATGGCTCCAGATAATCCTTATTTCTTGCTCTGCTGGGGTTTCTAACAGTTATATCTTGGCTGCAGTGCGATAGGTAGTGAGAGGATGCTCAGGGAGATGTGTTGGCTCTCTCCAGTGCTGTTTCTGGTGTCACCTTCTGCCTGGGGACCTGGTGGACCACAATAACAACTAATCACTTGGGTTGGAAGGAACCTTTCAGGTTGTCAAGTCCAGCCATCAACTGAACTCTGACCAGCCTCATGCCTGGATGAGGACTTGAATCCTTGTCCTTTAGACTAGGATTCTGATGCTCTCCCAAGTGTGCTCAGGTTAAGATGCCCTCCCCACCACAGGTCTTGACTCATCCATCCTCATGTCCCTGCCTCTGGCAGGGGAGTTGGAACTGGATGGTCTTTAAGGTCCCTTCCAATCCTAACTATTCTATGGGTTCTTGTTTTGCCCTTCAGCAGTGTTGCGCACCCCAAAACACTCACCCAACTAGAAGACACCCACCATGCCCCATGCCAACTGGCATGCCATAAAACCCCATTGCTTTGCCTTTTGTGATGAGACATTCCAGAAGTTTTCCATAAGGAATCCAGGTTCCTTTCCCAGCTCTTGAATTAACAACAATAATTTGTTGACACTTCGTTAATGGTTTGGTCCGTGGTTTATTTGCTTGCAATGTGAAAGCTCTGTTGGGCTGGGAAAAGTGGAGAGATCTGTGCATTGGCTTTTGTAATGATAAAGGGTTTGAGAAACCTCTAGTTGTGGTGGGTATGTCGTGCAAAGGGTTTTGGGTTCTCTTCAATTTGTTTCAATCCACCAGCTCTGCTAAAGTTCAAACTGGCAGCTTTGAGAACAAAATGCATTGTGTGGGGCAGGGATTGAATCACAATAGGGAATGCCTAATGTGTAAATTTAATTCCTGTCTGTATGAAAGAGTGAGGAATGTTTCTGATGAGGCTCATAAAGCATCCTTTCTTTTTAAAAACTTTATCACCAACAGCTGTTTTGCTGCCTCTTCTCAGCATGGCAGATCTTATACCCTCTTATTTTAATTATTGCATGAGGGTCATAAATTTAAGCTCAGTAAATCCCAGTTGGTGCATCGTGTGGTTGGGCTGTTCTTCTCAGAAGACAATGTAAAACACTTGAATGGCCCAAGAGGGGAGTTATTTTGGGGGCAAATATGGCAAAAAGGTGGGGCTAGGTCAATAGGGCTTTATTTGTTTGTAACATGAAGGCTGAGAACAAGAGGAACTGAATTCAGTGCGTGGTTTTATCTGAGCCCCTGGTTCTGGGTGAGCAGGAGGCTGAATAAATGAGGACATCACCTTATTTGCTCATTTAGTGTGAATCAACTCTGTCTTGTGCCTGTTAATTAAAGAGGAAAATTTGAGCTTGTCCATGTCTGTGTGCATGGCTTCCTCTAATGACATGACCTAAGGACAGACTTTGGGAGACCTTAGAAGAATACACTTGTATGATCTTTCAAGATAAGCCAATATTTGTGTGTCAGACCTCCAAGGAGAAACTCAGCTCCCAGCAAAAAGTGTAGAATACAAAGGTGTCTTCTTTTCATGTCTTTTTTTTTTTTTTTAAATATATAACTCTTTCTTTGCAAAACCAGCACAGAAGTAATGTCTCTACATAATGCCTGGGGCTCTGTGCTGCTGTAGCTGTCATGTGTTAGATGAGATATAAAACACAGGGCTTGACAGCTGACAACTGTTAAAAAAAGATCTTCCAGAAAGCTGGAAATGTTTACTTTGGAGGACATGGCAAACTGTATACCAGCAATTATGCTTTTGTGTTTTCCACGTTTCCCTACGGAAATCCATCAGTGAGGAGAGATCCACAGTCATGAGTGGTCCCCAGGGTGAGCATGTGTGTGTTTGGCTGGATTATGATTTAAATTACTTCCTGTCCCTTGAGCCATGTTCAGTTGTGGGCAGTATCATTAATGCACCATGAAACTGGTCCCAGGAAAGCAGATCCATGTTTGTAGTGGAAGACCCATCCTCTGATGGGTCCATCAACCCATCATTGCTGTTGGTGGTGATGCTTTTTGGATTTGGTGTTACAGAATCATAGAATGGTTTGGGTTGGAAGGAACCTTAAAGATCATCTAGTTCCAACTCCCCTGCCATGGGCAGGGACACCTCCCATTAGATGAGGTTGCTCAATGCTTCATTCATCCTGGCCTTAAACACTTCCAGGGAGGGGGTATCCACAACCTCTCTGGAAGACCTGTTGCAGGGTCTCACCACCCTCACAGGAAAGAACTTCTTTATTATATCCAGTCTAAATCTACCAAATTTTTCCAATTTGTATCCATTACTCCTAGCCCTGCATCACATATCCTATTAAAAAGTTCTATCCCAGCCTTTTTGTAGGCCCCCTTCACGTGTTGCTAAGTCACTGTGAGGTCCTCCCCTGAGCCTTCTCCATGCTGAACAACCCCAACTCCTTCAGACTGTCCTCATAAGGGGGGCGCTCCAGCCCTCTGATCATCTTTGTGGCCTTCCTCTGGACCTGCTCCAACAGCTCAATGTCCTTATTAGATTGAAGGCTCCAGACCTGGACACAATACTCCAGTTGGGGTCACACCAGAGCCAAGTAAAGGGGCAAAGTCACCTCCCTTGTCCTGCTGGCCACACTTCTCTTGATGCAGCCCAGGATTATAGGGTTGAGTTCTACCTGATTCCTCATATGCCATGCGTTTTAGCCTCAATGATCAGTGCTCAGCAGTGTGTCAGAGCTGAACTCATATGTGGTGGATGTTCAACAGCAGATCTGAAAATCCTTTGCAAAAGCACAACCCCAGTCTCCTCTTGGCATCTAAGGAGAGGCCACCAGACCACACAGGATGGTGGCAAAAAAATCAAAAATAAGGCTGCAAAGAGGATCTTCTATTTTTTTTCTTTTTTCCCTGTGGTGCTACTTTACACTTGGCCATATGTTGAAAGTGTTTGCTAAATGCTGTGGGATTCTTTGAGAAGGAGCATGATGTTCAACTGCCAGAAAATGCTGCTATTCTATAGTTTCTAAACATAGTGTTTTGCATACTGCACCTCCTGGAATAAGTTTTTGTTGTTTTTTTTTTTTTTTAATTTCACAAAAGCTTTTTTGCAACATGCCCGCTGTTTTGTCATTCTGCTCTTCTCACAAAACATGTTGATCCTTAAAGAAAACCATAGACAGACAGGATTTTCAGGGTGGTTTGAATAGTTTAGCATCACATATCATTCTGAAAGAAATGATGGGTCCTTTGCTATTGCAGCTCTGGTCTCAAGGTNAATCATTCTGAAAGGCCACAGCCTGAGGAGATGGGTCCTTTTCTATTGCAGCTCTGGTCTCAAGGTGCTGTTGGGATCCCTTGCTTGTAGCCAGATGTTGATCATAAGTGATAGCTTGGGCTTCAGAGGACACCTGAAGAAGTGGGCAGGGCTTTGGGTATGAATAAGGATGGTTGGACTGTTACTGAGCCCAGATTTTGTGTAAAATATGATAATACCCATGGCTTGCTTGAGTGATGATAATGATGGTTGTCTCTAAGTGCTCTCTGATAATGGTGCTCTCTGCCTTGCATCAGGAAGGCAGAGTCCAAACACAGCACCTTCTGGCCCTTATATTGATGAATCAGTAATTTTTTTAGAGTTAAAACCCCATATCCTAGGTAAGATGAATCCCATGAAAGAGCATAGGACTTAGTTGCCTAGTGAGACAGATAGCATCCTGCAGATCTTCTCTGAGATTATGCTTTCCCTAGTCTCCTTTGCCATATCTGTAGCTTTTATGCAGGTGATGTGCATCCTCATGTGTCTTTCAGCTCACCCCAGACAGTTCTGTTTGGGCAACTAAATCCGACATAGGATTTAGGATGCTCATCTTTCCATAGTTGTTGCATATGGATATTCTAGTCCCAGTTCCCTCGAGTTACTGGGAAGTGAGTCCTAATGACTGGCTTGGATGAGCCACATCCACAACCCAGGCTCGATTAAACTGCTTGAAGAGCACAGATACTTAGAAGGAAGAGTTACCAAAGACAGATGACAATTTGGCAATTCCTGATTTGTAGCTTTTAGTCCTATTCTGCTTGTGTTCACCTTCTTGTCCTCTCTCCTAAAGTTCTGGGGTTTTTTTTCTGCCTCAAAATTATTTTCTGGAAAAAAAAAAAAAAGATATCTCTGCACCATGCCCAGCCCAGTGTAATCCTGTTTCTAACTGGTTATTTTAGATCTTTCCTGTGATCAACAATGGTCTTAATTAATTATAAAACTAATGAGGTGGAAGGAATCATTTGGGATAAAACTCTCCCAAGGAGAGTGATGGAGGGACCATCCCTCACCCAGGCAAGAGCTGCCCTCAGATATTCAGGGTGGAGTGGTGATTCTAGTTCTACTCTCAAAAGTGTGAAGCCAAATACTAAACAGGACTCTTTCCCCTTCCATAAAATACATTTTTTCCATCGGATAAATTGTGCATTTTAATTATAAGATAGAGTTGGGCTATTTCTTCAGGACTTCAGTTATTTTTACAAAGAAGGACAAAAGGCTGGACAAGGCACTGATCTAGTGGGAGGTGTCCCTGTCCCATGGCGGGGGGTTGGAACTAGATGATCTTTAAGGTCCCTCCCAACCCAAACTATTCTATGATTCTATGATCTCTCAAAAGCAGATAAACCCTTTGGGTGTTTAAGGGTGCTTTCTTCCATTATTGGGTATTCTGGCAGAGCTTTAAGTTTAAAGTAGAGAAGCCTAAGAGTTGCTCTCTGCTCAGAGACATTCCTGACCTGAGTGGATGAGTAGGTCTGAAATCCAAACCTGAAGGTTTTTCTGTCTTTTGCTCCCCTAGTAGATGGGCACGTGTTGATGCAGTAGCTTGAAGCAGATGTGCTTCTGGTTTTGCTTGGAAACCAAATCCCAACATAAGCAGTCCTCAGCCCCTTCATGCACTGATGGCCTGGCTGGCCCTCATTGCTCATGCTGTGCTTTAATAACCTGTGAGTTGCCACGTTGTTTGCAGGCTGCCAGATTATTTACACCCCATCTGTTCTTTACTGTCCGAAACACTCATAGAATAGTTTAGGTTGGAAGGGATCTTAAAGATTATCTAGTTCCATCCCCCCTGCCATGGGCAGAGACACCTCCCTCTGGATGAGATTGCTCAGTGCCTCATCCAGCCTGGCCTTAAACACCTCCAGGGAGGGTGCATCCACAACCTTTCTAGAAAACATGTTCCAGTCTCTCACCATCCTCACAGGAAAGAGCTTTTCTTAGATCCAGCCTAAATCTACCCAATTTGCATCCATTACTCTTAGTCCTGCCATCACATATCCTATTAAAAAGTCCTACACCAGGTATACCCCTTCAGGTATTAAGAAGTTACTCTGAGGTTCCCCTTGAGCCTTCTCTTCTCCAGGCTGAACAACCCCAACTCCTTCAGCCTGTCTTCAGAAGGGAGGTGCTCCAGCCCTCTCATTATGCTGTGGATTTGCTCAAAAATCTCAATGTCCTTCTGAAGTTGAGGGCTCCAGAACTGGACACAGTAACTCCAGGTGGGTCCAGGTGGGTCTCACCTGGAGGGGCAAAACCACCTCTTTTGACCGACTGGCTACACTTCTCTTGATGCAGCCCAGGATTGGGTTGGCCCTCTGGGTTGCAATCCCACCTGTTGATTTTCTCATTTAATGACACCCCAAATCCTTCTCTTCAGGGCTGCACTCAAGCCACTCTCCACCCAGCCTGTATCTGTGCTTGGGGTTGTGATGCTTGTCCTGAATGCTGTAAGATGTTTTAAATAAAATTCCTAACAAACACAAAAACCCCTTATGGGGATACATATCTCTCTCTTTTACCTCTGCCACCCGTGCTTCCACCACCCAGGCACATGAGAGCAGGCGCTGCGTGGGAGGGGATCTTTGCCCTAATGCCATCTGCGGCGGGCAGAGCCATACGGAGAAGGTGTGTTTGGATGTAGACTGGCTACTCTGCAGTGTTGCTGTTTCTATGGTAACTTATTTTTTATTCAACAAGAGTAGCTTTTAAAAAAAAAAAATCTGTAGGGCTGAATTCCATCCCAGGCAGAAGCATCTGCAGCTTTTTTTGAGGGGCTCTTCAGTAGGTGCAGTTTGTAGCTGGCTCTTGTGTTCATCACTCCAGGGTCGTGGTACCTCTAAAGACTCTTTCCCAGCACCCTTTCCTCTTCATCCCACTCCACACCTCTACATTTTGTCCTTTCTGTGTTCGCACAGAACCAAGGGGCATTTTGCTTGTGCTGTGTCGTGTGGGGGGGGGATTTTTGTCTCCCTGTGTTTGTGTTTGTAGGGAAAAAAGCATCTATCTTTAGCCAAGGAAGTTGGTGAATCACAAACAAGACTGATTCATCTGCAAATAATGCAGAGGATTGTGTTTGGTAGGGCTTTCTATATTTATTTATTTCCCCTCAATTAAAAAACAAATGCCAGATTCCTGTAGAGGCAGTTTAACCACTGCTGCTATTGTGTTTGTCACTGGTTACCCCACATGAGCTTTCTGATTGAAATTAGGCTATTAGAAGCAGCCAGTTTCTTGGAGAATTAGAGAAAAACACTGGGGGGAAATGATTTCTCTGAAAACAAAAAACTGAACCAAATAATATGTTTCCAATCATACCAGATGGAGGCAGCTTCTTCTGTGTTTTTCAGCCGAGCAAACCAGGAGAGATGTGAGTGAAGGCGATAGCGTTTTGCACCGTTACAGTTGGTGAGGGATTAAAGGAGGCTCAGGTCAATCATTTATTAAGTGCTTCCAGTATTTCCAATCATCTTCTCAACTTTGCAGCTTCTCAGGTTCAGATGTTGTCCTGAATTTTGCTCAAAGTTGTAGCCTTGTAATTGATTTGAGTCTGACTCTCGTGGACCAAGAGAGCCCTGAATTTTAAGGTTTTTAACAATTAAGAGTTCAAATTAGAGCTTTTTCTCTTTATCCATACACTGGGATTAAAGTGAGATGACTCCAGTGTTTATCTTGAGCAGAATGGGATAAAAATGAGTGTTTCACAGCCTGAAGGTGATGCCTTTCCTTGGGTTTGTGGACACATTGAGCACAACCAGCCTGTAGTACATAGGATAGTACAAGCTGGAACACAAGAAGGTTCCCCAGAAATATGAGAAAAGCTTGTTTGCAGTGAGGGTGACAGAACACTGAAACAGGCTGCCCAGAGAGGTTGTGGGTTCTCCTTCTCTGCAGACATTCAGATCCCACCTGGAACACCTTCCTGTGTGACCTGGTCTTAGATGTTCCTGCTTCATCAGGGAGATTGGGCTAGATAATATCTTGAGGTCCCTTCCAATCCTAAGAAGCCAGATTTAGAAAAGTATTTAGGATTCAGAAAGGGCAAATAAATAGAAGGGTTTTGAAGCAGATCCTTTTGAGTTCAAGACCTAAAGCCAATGCTTAGTGACTTCATTAGTAGCATTTAAGCACATCACCCACACTGGTGCCTCCCTAAAGCCTAAGGGACAGAGAATAATGGAGTGGTAAGGGTTGGAAAGGAGCTTTGGAGATCCTTTCCAGCTCCTCTACCAAAGCAGGGACCCAGAGCAGGTTGGATAGGTGCAGGTGGGCTTTGAATGTCTCCAGAGAAGACTCCACCACCCTCCTGGGCAGCCTGTGCCAGTGCTCTGGCATCCACAAAGTAAAGAAGTTCTTCCTCATGTTGAGGTGGAATTTTCTGTATTACACTTTGTGCTTGTTGCCTCTTGTCTTGTCACTGGGCATCACTCAGAAGAGTCTGGCTCCATCCTCCTGCCACCCACCCTTTAGGTGTTTATAAGCACTGATGATGATCTCCTCTCAGTCTTCTCTCCTGCATTCTTTGAGTTGTTGATCCAGCTTAATTAAGTGCTCCCCAGCAGTCAGAGGGTATCTCCATTGCCGGCTTGTGAATCTCAGGAAGGGTGATCTGCTGGTGTATATCCATGTGGTCAGTGGGACTGCTGGGAAGCATCGACTGCTAGTAAAGCTTCACTGTGCACAAGGCTATAAAAAGCTCCAGCTGGTCAAAAATGTTCAGCTCATTTGTCTCCATTTCAAAAGAAAATTCACTCAGAGTAGTTTCTAGGAAATAATGGCTGGTGAAAGCCTTGTAGGTGGCTTTGAGTAATAGAATCATCAAATGGTTCAGGTTGGAAGGGACCTTAAAGATCAGCTAGTTCCAACCCCCCTGCCACAGGCAGGGATACCTCCCACTAGACCAGGTTGCTCAGTGCCTCATCCAGCCTGGCCTTAAACACCTCCAGGGAGACAACCTCTTCTCACCACCCTCAGAAGAAAAAAATTCTTTCTTATATGTAGCCTGAATCTCCCCTCTTCCAACTTACATCCTTTACTCCTAGTCCTGCCATCCTGGACCCTATAAAAAAGTCCTACCCCAACCTTTCTGTAGGCTACTATGAGGTCTCCCTTGAGCCTTCTCTTCTCCAGGCTGTCCTCATAAAGAGGTGCTCCAGCCCTCACATCATCTTTGTGTCCTTTCTCTGGACCCACTTCAACATCTCAATGTCCTTCTTATCAAAGGGTTAAAGGCTCCTCTCATGAGGCTCCCCCCTGTCCCATCAGGTTCCCAATTCCTGTTCTTTTCCCTCAGCAAAGGCAGAAAGAAGAGTTCTAGGCATAGTGGTGAATTCTGCCACCTATAATAATTTTGGGCATTTCCTTTGTTTGGCTGCAGAGCCTGGTGGGGACCAGAAGAAAATCTCACCCCTTCAGTCCTCTCCTTGTTGCTGCATTTATTAAACTGGCAGCTTTCCCTGTCAGTGTGAATAAAGGGAGGGAAGTTCATTATCCAGTGTATCACTTTGAGTCTAATACTAATTAAAAGCTTTGCCTTCACTTCTGTGGAACCTATTCTTAGAAATTATGTAAATTAATAGGAGTTTTGAAGAGGAGCATATGCCAGGTCCTAAGTAATTCCCTGCTGGTTGAGGCAACTCCAGCACTGGAGCTTCAGAACAGCATCAGGATCTTTTCTTTTTTCTTTTTTTTTTTTTTTCCTTTTGTGTCTGTAAAAATCTTTGGTAAATTTTTATGCCTCTCTTTAGCAAAAATACCAGAGAGATGGAATATCCAGAGTTTGACCATTTGCCAGAGAGGTTCAATACAAAGGCTTTTTTCTCCATGAAAGCTTTTCCATCTCAAAAAAGTGACATTTAACACAGACAAGCTTTTTACTTCTGCAGCCCTTCTCCAAACACACCTTCCTGCTTCAAAGAGGATTTTGACCCTCAGAAGGGAGACATGCCTGAGATCCCATGAACTCTTCTTAGCAGTTCACTCTTGCTGTTAATTTGATGGGGATGATATTTATGTGCTACGCTGAATGAGAAGAGAGATTTGATCCTAAGGTGCATAATGTGTGGAGGAAGGAAGAAAAGCCTTGAAGTAAAACAGCTTTAAATGTTATTAGCTGCTTTTTTTCTCCCTACCTGATGATTTTTTTTTTTGCCTTTGAAAAAGGCCAAACAAACAGAAGGAGAAGAACAAAAAAAATTATTCATATTAGGGTAAAGAGTCATGGATGCAAAGAGAGGGGAGATTTAGGCTGGATGTAAGAAAGAAGTTTTTTACTATGAGGGTGGTGAGACACTGGAACAGAGAGGTTGTGGATGCCCCCTCAATCCCTGGAGGTGTTTAAGGCCAGGCTGGATGAGGCACTGAGCAACCTGGTCTAGAGGAAGGTGTCCCTGCCCATGACAGGGGGGTTGGAACTTGATGATTTTTAAGGTCCCTTCAAACCCAAACCATTTTATGATTCTAGGAAATGAGAAGCAGTGTGATTTGATCTTGATGTATTTTAGTCTCTCTCAGCAAATCACTTAAAAAGCTGCTGAAACAACTTGTGTGTTTAAAGATAAACATGATTAAGTGCTGCTTTGGTGGATCTTGGCTGGTTATGTGCTGAAGCTGGATAGGAGTGTGAGCTGAATCTTGGAACTTCTGATGAGGAGATGCTGCAGTGTGGGCTCGTTTCCAGATGAACGTTTTGCAGAGTTGCCTTTTCTTTACAACCTCACCCTAAGGATTAAGAGGTGCCTCATACAGGATGAGTCTGCCTTTCAGTCCAGGGGCTTTTTGCCTTTAGAGGCTTGAACTGTTGGAGAAGGTCCAGAGGAGGGCCACAAAGGTGATGAGAGGGCTGGAGGAGTTGGGGTTGTTCAGCCTGAAGAAGAGAAGACTCAGGGGAGACCTCATAGTGACTTATCAATACCTGAAGGGGACCTACAGAAAATCTGGGTAGAATTTTTTAATAGGGTACAGGATGGTAGAACTAGGAATAACAGATGCAAATTGGAAAGGGGTCGATCTAGGCTGGATCTAAGGAAGTAATTCTTCATTGTGAGGGTGGTGAGACGCTGGAACAGGTTTCCCAGGGAGGTTGTGGATGCCCCCTCAATCCCTGGAGGTGTTTAAGGCCAGGCTGGATGAGGCATTGAGCAACTTGGTCTAGTGGGAGGTGTCCCTGCCCATGGCAGCGGGGTTGGAACTAGATGATCTTTAAGGTCCCTTCCAACCTGAACCATTGTATGATTCAGTAATTCAAAACCACCTATAAGGATATCAACATCCATTATTTCCTAGAAACTACTCTGAGTTAGATTTCTTTTAAAATGGAGACAAATAAGCAGAGTATTTTTGACCAGCTGGAGCTTTTTATAGCCTTGTGCACAGTGAAGCTTTACTAGCAGTCGATGCTTCCCAGCAGTCCCACTGACCACATGGATATACACCAGCAGATCACCCTTCCTGAGATTCTCAAGCAGGCAATGGAGGTACCCTCTGCTGGAGAGCACTTAATTAAGCTGGATCAACAACTCTGATAATGCAGGAGAGAAGATTGAGAGGATATCTGCTGATGAGGTCTTGTTTTTATAGTCATCATCTCTTCCCAGTAGAAGTAACCCCCCAGCATCTTATTAGTAAGCAAGACAATTTAAATCTGGTGCATCTCTGGTCCTGTGAAACCTCTGTGTACAAGGAGCCAGGTTCTGCTGTTTCAGACTGTTTTCAGTCAATTTAAAATTCTCTGTATAAAGCTGCTAGAAATGAGTCTCCTGTCTCTATGGGGCTTTTGTTATACAGAAATAACTCCCAGCAAGCACATGTATGGCTGGTGGTTCTGTCAGGCTGCAGGACACCCAGACTCTTGTATGCCTGCTCCTTCCTTGGTCCCTGGTTTATTTGGCTTTTGGCCTTTGTTGCTAAATTATTATTACTAAGTATTAATTCCCCATCAGTATATACTTACCTTGCTGTAAGGCTGCAGCCATTATGGTTTTTTTTAATTTTAATTGCTTTTTGATTCTTGTAGAAAAGGCTCTGCAATGTGGCAGGTAGGCAAGATGAAAACAGCAATCTGTTTAGATGTGGTTGGAGCTTGTTAAAAATCCTTCTCTTTAAAGGCAGCAGGAATGTAAGATCCCAAAATAAGAAGTTGTTAAGTGAAGACAGTTCTTGGGAAAAGCAAGCATAATGACTTAACAACTCCAGATCAATAGAAAATCATTTGAGAACAAGGATACTACATGTAACAACGAGTGTAGATGGGAATGAACCTGCTGAACTCTTATTAGATAACAAGCTTTCTTGTATTTTAGAGTCCTCTGTGTGAGTGCATTAAATAAAACTTCATCTACATGCTTGTATTGGATAATATACATCTGGTATAGAAATACTATAGGGTGTTTTTGTAGAATGAACACCAAATGTGATCATTACTCTTGAATTAAGTCACCAGCTTATTAAATAGGGATCATGAGAAATGGGATGATTTGATACATGTGAAGCACTGTGCTGGTGGCAAAGGAAGGGGTTGAACTTGGGTTGCTTCTGAGTTTCAGGTCTGTGTTTTGCTGCTGTCCCCAAAGCTGCTCTGTGCCACTCTCCAGCAGCAGCCAGCTTTGTGGGTAAAGCTGCTGTGGTGGGCATGTACTTAAACACAGCTGCATGTTTTAAACACAGCACCATGTTCTGTTGCCCTCATTTTGAGTCCCAGATAATTTTGTCTTTTAGTCTGATGGATGGAGAAAAAACCTTCCCATCCTGCAACATGGGGAAACCAGGCCAGGTCTTTGTTTTGGTGCCCTGTAGTAGCAGGACATCTATTAGGGGAAATCAGGACCATCCTGGGGTGCTTCCACCCATGTTGTGCATTATGCTGGGGGACCTCAGGTTGAGTCCTCATACCTCTGATCCTCTTATTGCTCTCGGATGGTAGATAGGCTTAACAGGTGAAGAGGATTTGCCAAGGGGAGATTTTCAGGTAGGCATTTGTCAGCCAGATCTTCATTTTGGTTAGGGTGATCTCCTTGTTAGATGCTGCTCATGAGGTGGATGCCCACAGTGCTTTAGATGAGGTGGGTTTGACCCTGCAGATCTGTCCTCTAGGAGCAAAGCTTCTCTTCTCTTTCTGTGATTGAGCTGGCAAGAGAAGAACATAGGACCAGGAGAACTCAGTTGGAGCTGGAAGCTGGAAGTCAATCTGGTAATCATCTAAATGACAAAATCCACATGGACATATTGCAGATAGGTCCTCAGATGTATCAACCACACCATGAAGGCCTGTGCTGACACATTGGGTGTACTTCTTCTCCATTTCTTCCTGCAGGACCATGCTGATTTGCGAAACCACTTCTTCACTGTGGGGATGAAGCTGGAGGCAGTGAATATGAGGGAGCCATTTCATATCTGTCCTGCATCAGTGACCAAGGTGAGCTCCCAGAAAGGATGGGAAGAGCCTCATTGGGAACCTCTTACTGATTTACACTAATTTCAGAAAACTCAGTGAGTTTGGCCAGATTAATTTAGAAATAAGTTTAAAATACCTGGATGCTTCTCATTAATATGACAAGTGTGACCAGTTTGAAATGTGCACTTAGGTCTGATGTAAATAAGCATTTATAGCTACTACTTCCATGAAGAGAGGATTCTGCTTTTATTCCTGTCTCCCCTCCATGCATATGTACATCTGGGAAATTTTTGAAACAAAATATCTGGATAGAGGGGATTAGCAGTAATTTTAATCCATGTTCTCAAAGACAAAAGAGAAGAAGGCTTTAAGGTCTCTAGGTCTTCAGTACCTGCTCAGCTATGGGCACACTGAGTGATCCTGAAGCCCAGAGCTTTCCTTTGCCTCAGTTTATCAATCTCTAAAGATGAGGCTTTGATCTCTTTGGTGAAAAGACTTTGATGAGAAGAAGCACTTTGATGAGAAGTATTAGGTGAGAGCAGGTTATTTTCAGGAATATTTTGATTTCAGAGTCTGGCTGGTTCAGCTTTCTGTGTTTTCTAATGTTACAGCAAATCTAACTACTGATTTTTTTCTTTTTTTCTTTTTTTCACATTTGGGGTTTATAACAATCATTATTTTCAAGTGACCATTGATGACTTGAGACCTGAACCCAGCAAAATCTCAATGCTTTGCCATGCTGATTCCTTAGGGATCTTGCCAATACAGTGGTGCCTTAAAAATGGAGTCAATCTCACACCTCCCAAGGGTTTGTATTCCTTCTCAGTGGTTTGCGGGTCTTCTTTCTGAAAGAAGTGTTACTGTTGATTTAAAAATGATGATGCAGAGCATCTCCCTGAGTACCTTGAGCTAGAGATATCTGCAACAAGAAGGTTGTGGACCTGTTGCAGAGGGTCCACATGAGGGCTGTGAGGATAATCCAAGGGCTGGAGCACCTCTGC